>CAVNZG010001639.1:42320-131017 GCA_963693315.1 Diogma glabrata
AGTTATTAGTTTAACAACATTTTAATTCAATTTAGAAAAATAAAAGTACTTTACGAATTTTTATGTTCTTTTATAAATTTTACCACTTCGTAATCGGTGTTCATTTATCGAATTTTCTATTTTATTTCCCGCCAATACATCAGACTTTTCCGAAAAGTTTCTTAAATGAGAGCTATTTCTCCGAAATCGTACATTTTCATCATCAGATATTATTAGGGCTCGTAAAATACTCGAACATTAAGTACCCGGGTATCGAGTAGTTATTTTACTCAAATACCCGGGTTACCCGGGTAACCCGGGTAGTTGGATAATTAAAACAAAACAAATTTTTAATAGTTCATTTGTACATATTTAATTCAATTAATATTGATATTTATTTAATTCAATTAATTTAATTATTAAAAATATGTTAAACGTTAAATGAAACCAAATTTTATAATAATATAATATTTACTATAACTTTTTGTTTATAAAATAGTATTTTAAAAATATTAAGCCGTTGAGTGTGGAAGGAGCTAACGAACTGCGAATTTCGGTTATTATATTGCCGGCTACTGAAAACACCCGTTTGCATGCCGTTGATGTAGGATTTATAGTAAGCAGTGAAGCGTACAGATTATCTAACATGTGGTTTCGCTTACCTCCATTTGTCTGCATAAATGGAAGGGATTGCTCAACATTTAAATTTTCGCTTTTTTCTTTGGTTTTAGTTATATATAATGCAAGACAATGCTGTAACTCATTATATACTGATGTTGGTTCCCGCTCTCAATCAGAAGAGCTTGAGCTTTGATCTGCAACTCTGATGTTGTTTTCATTCGAGTATAGACGTAATAATAATTGATAAGCAAGCTGCTTTGTAGAAATTTTTGTTGCATAGCTTAAAAACTCATTGCCTTTTGAAAAAATATAATGATGCAAATATAACAATAATGTTATTATATCCTTTTGTCGACGTTCATTAACTTCGTTTTTCAAATAGTTCACGAGAAAGAGGTGTACTAATCTCGTTTATTTTTTTTAGTACGTAGAAGTACCTTCAGCTGTTATTAGGGTGGCGTTTTTTGTATTCAGTTCTTGTACTGCTAGCATAAGTGGTTCGAGAATAAAAGAGATTTCTTTTAATATTTCTAAATCGCATTCGTGCATTTTGTCAGCGCCATTCGTGCATTTTGTCAGTGTAGTATTAATGCAATTTTTTAATTTAAGAAATCGATTTATTGCTGCAATAAGTATGTTCCACCGTGTTTTACAATCTAAATTAGTTTCAACTTTTGACCTTCCTGAACTTCTACGTGCTCTAATTATAAAAATAACAGAAACTCAACCATCGGAAAATGACTGCAGTCGTTTGTGTGGGAGTACTCAGGAATCTCTCAAGGATCTACATTTTAAGGTGATAGAAGTATTTCTAAAAAATCTAGATTCATTCATTTTATAAATCTTCTTTGGTAAAACGCTCCATACTTTGTGACTTACAAGCTTCGTAACTATTTCACGGCCCTAGCTGATTTAGGAACTTATCTAAAATACAACAATGCAACATATATTTTCTGAAATTATTTTTTGAATAAATCAGCAAAAGTGACAGTGAGCTTCATAAGAATTTTGTTTTTGTTATACCCGGGTACTCGAAGCTATTACCCGGATATTCGAGTAGTAAAATTTTTGGTAAAATACCCGGGTACCCGGTTATCCGATAACCGAGTATACGAGCCCTAGATATTATGTATGACAGCGGTGAACCTAACCTTTGAAATACTCTTCCTTTATTCCACCTGTGATTATTCCTAAATATGATTCTGTCTCCGATTTCGAAATTATTTCTTGGGCGTGTATTTTGATCGTAATATTGTTTATAATTTCGAATTTTATTTTTAAATTCCCTTTCCACCTTATCACCCAGATTTTCTTTTCTTTTTAACAAATTTTCATGTAACGGGATTTTGGTTCGACTTCGCCTTCCTTGAAGTAATTGTGTTGGACTATAGCTTAGATCTTTGACAGGTGTATTTCTATACTCTAAGAGGCTAATATACATTTCCTCTTCAGAATTAGACTTTTTCATTATGTTTTTAAAAATTTGAACTGCTCGTTCAGAAAGCCCATTTGATTTTGGATAGTTTGGGCTGGGCGTTATGATCTCAAAATTCCAATTATAGGCAAATTGTTTGCATTCGAATGAATTAAAGGGAACATTGTCAGCTATCAAAATTTTGGGTATTCCGAATTGCGAGAAAACTTCCATAAAACAACGTAGGACTTCTGAAGAACTCTTATTTTTTAATGGTTTTACTTCAATCCACTTTGAGTAATAATCCGTTAATATTAGAAAACATTTATTACCATATTCACAAATATCACACCCTATTTTTTGAAATGCAATCATTGGGATTTCATGGGGTATTAGAGGTTCTTTCGAGTTTAAGTTTTGATTTAATTGACAACGTTCACAATTTCCTATATACTCCTCGATATTTTCATTTATTTTAGGCCAATACAACAACTGCCTAGCTCTAGCTTTTGTTATACTAATACCTTGATGCGATTCATGTAACAAATTAAGCATGTCTAGTCTTAGAGATTTTGGAACTATTATTTTACTAATTAAATACGCAATGCCATCTTCTACAAAAATGTCATTTCTTAATTTGTAAAAAATTTTATATTATCAGGAACTTTTGCTTTAGTATCGGGCCATCCATTAATATACATTTCTATTAAGGTTTTTATAACTGGATCTTTTCCGCTTTCGATTTGAAAAAGTTTGACCTTATCATTTGACATGTTTATTGATAATACTGATTCGCAAAATGTTTTATCCATATCAGTATTTTCAGATTTATCAAAATTACGGGATAAATAATCCGCCAAATGTAAATATTTACCTGGTACATATTCTAATTTTAAATCATAATTCATGAGTTTTATACGCATTCGCTGAAGTTTCGAAGACGATATTTTATGAATATCTTTGCTGATTATACCTAGGAGAGGCTTATGATCGCTATTTATTTTTATGGTTCGACCATATATGTAGTTGTGAAATTTTTTACATGCAAATGTGATTGCTAAAAATTCTTTTTCAATTTGCGCATAGCGTGTTTCACAGTCAGATAAACTTCTTGAAGCAAAAGCAATGGGACGACCCTCTTGCATCAAGCAGCACCCCAATCTATTCTGAGAAGCATCTGTTTGAATTGAAATACTTTTATTCGCATCAAAACTAACCAAAGTGGGTGACTCTGCTCGGCAAAACGCCATATCAAAACGCTGTTTATATCCGCAAAGTTCTCTGAATTAAGCTTTTGAAACACTTCCGGTGCGGTTGAAATACCAAATGGTAAGCGATTGAAATTAAAATTCCCAAACGGTGTTGAAAAAGTTGTTAATTTTTTAGACTCTTCATCAAGTTCAACATGCCAGAAGCCATCTTTTAAATCGAGTACACTAAAGTATTTAACGCCGTTTAATTTTTCGGAAATATCCTCTAACGTAGGTATAGTGTATGGTTCTTTCACAATATATTTATTGAGATCTCTTGGATCAAGACACAATCTTATACTACCATCTTTTTTTTCAACGACAACTATGTTATTTGGGTAGCGAAAATCCGAAATTCTACGTCCACGCCGTGCTACCTGGGCAACGCTAACAGAATTAGGTTGGTGTAGTTGAGAGGGGCAGAGTAAATACTGCTTATACTCAATGATTCTGCACCATGGCGAGTCATTGGCGCCATTAAACCAATGCAACTCAAGCGTCTGTTCTCCATGTTAGGGGCGGCTTGGAGCGGGCGTCTGTATTGGATCAAGCGGCTCGCTATATAAATGTGTAGAAAGCGTCTGTTCTCCATGTTAGGGGCGACTTTCAGCGGGCGTCTGTCTTGGATCAAGCGGCTCGCTATATAAACGTGTAAAAAGGTTGTTTCTGGTGACCTTAAGATGCAGAACGAACCCATTCACGAAAATTTGGGTTGGGCGAAGGGCTAACACCCCATTTCCGTAAAAAAATTGCTGTCATGAATTCTGTACACAGGCCTCGGAACATCTCGGATTCAATATTGGAACGACCTCGGAAACTGTACCCGGACTACGATTTAAAAATAGGAACCTGGAACGTGCTAAGCCTTAGAAGACCAGGAGATCTCCTAAAACTAACCCAACAAGTCGAGAGCTACACACTGGATATAGTGGCATTACAAGAACTAAGATGGCCAGGCAGTGGAATCCATGAAACAGCGAAAGGATACACTCTGTATTATTGCGGTCATCAAAACGGAGGAGAATTTGGAGTTGGCTTTCTTATTTTATCGACTTCTGCCCAATTAATATGCGGTTATGCACACTGAGAATCCGCACGAAAAAATTCAATGTAACGATCGTCAATGTTCATGCACCTACTGAAGATAAAGCAGATGATATTAAAGACCTGTTCTTCCTAGAACTCGAGGAAGTCATCAATAACATCCCGCGGCACGATATAAAAATCGTGGTAGGTGACTTTAATGCTCAAATCGGTAGGATTGCAGAACTTAAAACACATATCGGCCCTAACAGCTTGCATCATACCAGCAACAATAACGGTTTTCGCGCAGCCGAGCTGGCTATGATGTATGATCTAGTAATTTCCAGCACTTCCTTCCCTCACAAGAGAATTCACAAGGCAACGTGGAAATCAAATGACGGAAGAACGGAAAATCAAACCGATCACGTCATGATCTCTAAGAGACACTCTACAAGTATAACTGACGTTCGATCATACAGAGGTGCTGATATGGACACCGATCATATGCTTGTCATCTTTAAGTACAAGTGCAAGTTGTCATCTACATTTAACAGACAAGCAAAAAAGACCGTGCGCTGGAATGTCGAAGCATTTAAACATCCGGAAACGCTGAATAGATATCAGGAAATAATAACACAAAACATAGAAGAGCATGACATCTCTTCTGAGATGCCATTAAACATACAAGAAGAATGGCAAACGCTTCAATCAACCATTATAGCCGCAGCACAAACTACAATCGGAAAACGACCACCGAAATCACACAACGAATGGTTTGACGACGAGTGCCGCCAATCCGTTGAAAATAAACAAAAACTGCGAGAAAAATGGTTAACAAGGAACACCCGAAGCTCCCAAGCTGATTATCTATGCGCCAGGAAAGCCTCAGCAAAACTTCTACGTAAAAAAAAACGCGAACACATGAAGAGTTGCATCGAAAACATCAACCAACATGCGGCCAACGGAAATTCAAAAGAGTGCTTTGCCAATGCACGGAATCTGACAAAAGATTTCCACCCAAGATCTACAGCCATCAAAAATGAAAATAATGAACTTACAACAAGTGAACGTGATGTGCTGGCAGTGTGGCGATCCCACTTTCAAGACCTATTCAATACGACAAACGAAGCTCATCCTATTCGAGCAATTGCTCCATCAACTGAGGAGATTTTTGTCCCTTACCCAGCAATAGAAGAAGTGGAAGCTGCCATTAAAAAACTGAAAAATGGCAAATCACCAGGTTTCGATGGAATTCCCGCAGAACTTCTGAAAAATGGAGGAGCAGCTCTGGTCTCACGTATATACGATCTGATTCTTGGAATCTGGGACCAAGAAGAACTACCTGCTGAATGGAAAACAGCTCTCATTGTTCCGCTACATAAGAAAGGTGACCGTCTAAAGTGTGAAAATTATCGTGGCATCGCACTGTTGAACACTGCATATAAAATACTAGCTAATGTTGTACTTGCTCGACTCATCCCGTTCGCCGAATCTATCATCGGTGACTATCAGTGTGGTTTTCGTCCCAACCGCTCAACCACAGATCAATGTTTTACATTAAGGATGATTCTGGAAAAATGTTGGGAGTACAACATCAGCATTCACCAGCTCTACGTTGATTTCAGGCAAGCATATGACAGTATCATCCGCGACAACCTCTGGTCCGCACTCATATGCCTTGGTATCCCAGAGAAACTTGTTTCTCTATGCAAGCTCACAACATCGGGATCAAATTGTAGAATAGTAATCGAAGGGTCTGTTTCTAATCCTTTCGATATAACATCAGGTGTTCGACAAGGTGATGCACTCGCGCCCATACTATTTAATTTGGCGCTGGAGTACGCGATAAGAAAAAGCCAAATTGAGACACAGAACTGCATATATAACAAATCTAGTCAGGTTCTTGGCTATGCAGATGATATTGTGCTTCTCGGACGTAGAACAAGCGATATCAAGGATAGTATCTCTCAGCTTGAAAGAAATGCTAAACGACTTGGATTATGCATTAACACCGGCAAGACTAAACTTTTAACAACATCCAGGAATATACCTCCCGGCAATCTGAATACTGGCGACTATGAAGTGGAACGTGTAGAAAACTTCAAATACCTCGGGTCTGTAATAACATCGTCAAATGACATGCAGGCAGATATTAAAGCCCGTGTCTCAGCCGCATACAGAGTTTTCTACGCATACTCAAAACTTTTGCGATCCAAACATCTTTCGCAGTCGTGCAAACTCACACTTTACAAAGCATTAATCCGACCTGTGCTCACATTTGGAAGTGAAAGCTGGACACTGACTTCCTCCGATTGTAGAATTCTATCAACATTCGAGAGGAAAATCATACGAACAATTTATGGTCCATGCAAAGTTGCTGAAAATCAGTATAGAATCCGAATGAATCATGAAATCAGACAGCTTCTTGGAGGCTGCGATGTAATCGGATTCATTAAATCCAACCGGATTAGATGGTTTGGTCATGTAGAAAGGGCTCCATTGGAAAGAATGATAAAAAAAGCGTCCCAACAACAACCAGCTGGTGTTCGTCGAAGAGGAAGACCTAGACAACGCTGGCGTGATGACATCATCCAAGACCTTCGTGATATAGGATGTCGAAACTGGGGTCAACTGGTCATGGAACGAGATGATTGGAAGCTGGTGGCACAGACGGCAAAATCCCTTCATGGGATGTAAACGCCAGAGAGAGAGAGAAACTATGTTATTTACCCACTCACGAGCTTCATCAACTTTTTCAACTATCCCCAATTTTTCTAATTGTTTCAAATATTTACGTAATTTTTCTCGAACTTTTATTGGAACTCTACGCGCTGAATTAATAACTGGGTTATTATTTGACTTTAATTGAATTTTATATTTTTTTTTAAATTTACCAACACCTTCAAAATTAGATTTAAAAAAATAGAACCGACTTCAGAAAAAACAAAAGAGGCACAAAAAAGTGAAAAATAACTCAATTGTTGCTTTTAGAAACAAAAATACGTTACATTTTGATTAATTTAATTTAATTATACCTTACTAGAGACAAAAAAATTACGCTATTATACAAAGTTACTATATTAAAACAGTTACTTTTTATTATAATTATTATAGTTATTATAGTTGTTATAATAGTTATTATATTTTAAAAGTTATTTGTAGTACAAAACTGTTGGAAATCGGTGCCAAGCCCAAGACATATTAGTCGGTTTTTCGTCAATGTGGCACCGACTTCGAACAGTTTTGTACTACAAATAACTTTTAAAATATAATAACTATTATAACAACTATAATAACTATAATAATTATAATAAAAAGTAACTATTTTAATATAGTAACTTTGTATAATAGCGTAATTTTTTTGTCATTAGTAAGGTATAATTAAATTAAATTAATCAAAATGTAACGTATTTTTGTTTCTAAAAGCAACAATTGAGTTATTTTTCACTTTTTTGTGCCTCTTTTGTTTTTTCTGAAGTCGGTTCTATTTTTTTTTTGAAAGTTTTTTTATTTTTTATTTTTAGTGTAGTCATAAAGCAAATGTCGGCTAGAAAGCGTTCTAAAAGTAATAACTTCAAATGCTGGAAAAACTTTCATCAGTGACTGTTCGCGATTAGTAAACTTCCTGTAAACAAACAGTAATTTGAATGAGATGCAATAAATTCTAATTAGATATTTACATAGTCTAAAAATTAATGAAAATCTTAATTGTTGTTAAGTTTTAATAGTTAAGGAATAATTAATGAACTGTTCCTAAAACATAGAATTTTACTAGGGTTATTTAACTTACCTATGTTAAGTAGCATATTCATGTCCATGTTCTATACATATGTTATTGTATTTAGGCATACACATAAGATGCTAACCGGTCACTACACTCTAAAAAGAAAGTAAACTCCTGATTATTCTAATTATATAAATGTATCTTTTATATCAGTTTGTTTTACTTGTTTGTAATTTGCTGACATTTAAATTTAAATTTAAACTTTATCAACGATATCAGTGCGTCAACATTGTACAACCAAAAACAGTATTTTTCATTTACTAATATTGAGCAAAAACATTATATATAGTTTGTGGTTTTAAAATGGGTGTCGCTGCTGATGGTAAAAAGAGTAGTGTGACCGATTATAAATGACATGTAATTTTCTAAATAATTTTCTTGTTCTTTTTCGATCAACTTTTTAATCAGATGGTCATCTATCATCTTGTGATTATTGTGTTGTTAAATTGTTAATAGTTTTAATGTTAAGTTTGTACTCGATTGTATAATTATTTTTTAACTGAAACTGTCAAGTTCAATTAGATAAATTGTGTAAACTAATATGATAAATGTTTTATTCTTTTGTTCGAGTATTGAATTTCCGCCATGTTTGCAGCATTCTTCGGAATACGGTCAGTATTAGTTTAGTATGGTGTTAATCCAATGTTGTTCTTTATTGTAGTTACATGAGTTGCTATGCCTAATTACAATTATATCTGATCTTCAGTGAATCAAATATGCTGTGGATCATTTATTACAAATATATTGTGTTTCATTTATTGAATTTGTCGTCATTGTAAAGGGGAACGTTTGCTGAATTTCATCAGAAAATTATATACTTTCTTGTTATTGAAACTTATTGTCGTTGTGAGATATATGTTGCTGATTTTCGTCAACTTGAATATACTGTTAATTCTATTCAAGGTTATTGAAACTTGTCGTCGTGGGGAGATACTTGTTGCTGATTTAATCAACCTAAATATATTGTTGGTTCTACTGAACGTATCCATCGTTACAAGATATCGTTGTTGATTTCATCAAAGATAAATATACTATTCAGTTTAGTTGAAACTATTCATCGTCACACTATATGTTGCTGAATTTCACCAAAATTAAGTGCAAGTCTAATGCAGGTATTCATCGTTGCAACATATCGTTTGCAGATTTGTCATCAAGAATGACTATACCATTCATCTATTTGAGCCTATTCGTCGATACACTGTCATACGCTTGCTGATTGTCATTAAAGTTAAATATACTGGTCATTCTCTGAAAGTATTCATCGATATAATATACCATTCTACATCATAAATAAATATATCGGCTGATCTACATCATAAATAAATTTACCATCCATTCATTTTAAATGCTTGTCTTTATGATGCACGTGAATTGCTGACTGTCATCGAGTATAATTATGCTGCTTCATGTTATTGAAAATTTCATCAATTATAATACACACAGTGTTTGATTACCGTCGAATTGCACTATACGGTATAAACTTCAACATTCAGTATTGGTCACTAAAAACATTCATCATCATACTATCGAGTTTGGCTGATGTGGCTTCTTCGAGCTCACCTATCATCGAAACTACAAGATACAGTCCACTATTTACTTCGAATTAGCCGCCAGTGGCAATCTATTAATTATGGTTTTGCGATTTTTTGCACAAACGGCATACATATTTCCCGTGATAGAAAATTATTTACGATAACCTTGACAAGTATAGCAATATAATACTGCCCAAAATATCCAAACAGATTAATATGTTTTGACGAAATCAGCGAAAATGCATAAAAAAAAGGTTTTTCCTAATTTTTTGAATAACGGTATTTTTCACATCAAAGAAACAATTATGAGACCCTCTGGGAATGAACTCAAATAGAATAAAATATAAATCATCTAAATCAAACGAGCCGTTTTTGAGAAATCGGTTTACTACATATAAAAAAACCTACAGTGAATCACAGAACCTCCTGCTTTTTTGAAGTCGGTTAAAAAGTAACTATTTTAATATAGTAAAATTTTTAATAGCGTAATTTTTTTGTCTATAGTAAAGCACAATTAAATTATATTAATCAAAATGTAACGTATTTTTGTCTATAAAAGACATAATTGAGTGATTTTTCACTTGCTTGTGCCTCTTTTGTTTTTTCTGAAGTCGGTTCTATTTCTTTTCAAAACGGTATTTTAATCTTTTTAGTTTTAGTGAAGTCATAAAGCAAATGTCGGCTAGAAAGCGTTTTAAAAGTAATAACTTCAAATACCTGAAAAACTTTCATCAGTGACAATCTATTAATTATGGTTTTATGATTTTTTGCACAAACGCTATACACATTACCCGTCGTAGAAAATTATTTACGATAACCTCGACAAGTATAGCAATATAATACTGCCCACAACAAACAAAGAGAATAATATGTTTTGACGAAATCAACGAAAATGCATAAAAAATATGGTTTTTTCCAATTTTCTGAATAACGGTATTTTTCACATCATAAAAAAAATTATGGGACCCTCTGTGAATAAACCCAAATAGAACACAATTCAAATCATCCAAATCGAACGAGCCGTTTTTGAGAAATTGGTGTACATACATAAAAAAAAAACCCTACAGTGAAACACAGAACCTCCTTCTTTTTGGAAGTCGGTTAAAAAGCGTGTTAACGGATACAAAAAGTGTTTTGATCAGTTAATTTAACTTGTATAGTTTACAGTAAACCTATTGACACGTTTATTTTTAAATTTGTTCCATATACAGGGAATGGACGCTTGAATTTTGATAAGGTCCCAAAGACGTATCATAAGGGTTGAGATTTTTTAGTATTTATATTACATCTTCTCCACTACACCACCTAATTTATTAGCATAACTAAAGAAGTGTGGACGTAGAATTTCAAAATCTTATATCTCAAAATAAAGCTTCGTTTTTCAAATCGTAAACTACAGCTTTTGAAATCGCTTTGAACTTTCGAAACTTTTGAAAAATTCTTCATTAGTTATTTTATGTGTAGATTCACCAGTAGACTCAATATCTCCAAACATTATGGTTGCCTTTTCAATGCCCAACTAATAGAATTTAATATTTTAAAAACGTCAAATTTGCTCAATGAAATTACTTCAAATTGACAGACGCAATTATCTGTTAACAACTCAAAGGAAAATAAAAAATCCCAACATAACGAAACAAAATACCACACAATTATTATAATTTCAGAGCTAACTATACGGGTACGACCACAAAAAACTAGAACTATACGATAAGACATATTCAAACTAATTCGAAACAATAGTTTCCAATTACAAAATTTATAAATGATAATCGCAATGATGACATGTACATTAATGGTGACGATGACAAATGAATAAAATTATAAATTTTTAAACACAATAACGAAAAAAATTGAAAACAAAAGAAAGTTCTGAAAAAATATTATTCCGACAGAGGCAGAAAAAATGTAATACAATTAACAGTTATAATTAAATTCATAGAAACATACCACATGACGTAGTCGTACAACATTTGTTTGTTATATTTATAGCTTAGTCAATTATTGTAATAGTGCCACTCTACACCTAGTTATACTATAATACACGTTGCTCAACTGTTAAATATTTGAATATTTGCACAAGTCACTTAGCAGACGCTCCTCGTAAACAAATTGAATAAATACAAAATAGAATGAGAAGAAATTATTTACAAATGTCTTCTGTCATCTGTCATACATATTTTTATTTCTTTTGTTTGGCAGATTCATATTGTGCGATTGTCATTTTAATGATGGTAATTGCTTGAATTTATTTGCGATAATTAGCGAAACATGAATTTTATTTGTATTATTTAATTGTTGATGTGGTTTTGTAATGATTAATTATGGTGTGTTTTATTTTCACTAAATATATACAAACAGTGTTAGCATAAATTGGTTACGCTTGCTTTTTAATGTTTAAATTTACAGGAAACGAAAAGAGACATAAGGTGTTTCGAGTGATGATTTTGAGGATCACACCTTTGTTGTTCTAACCCAACGAGTTAGAATATATTTTATTTGCATGTAGTTGCGAACGATAAAACGAATTAACTCAAGTCAAGCAATATCTATTAGCAATTGGAAAATACCATAATTTGGTTAAGACAATATTTTTTCCGTATAAAAACCAAACCTTATAGAAAAAAAAGGTTATATGAAACAACAAATAAGGGATGATAGCTAAATGACAGAAATCAGATAAGCCAATAAAGATTAATGAGTTTTTAAGATAACTCGTCCCCAACGTATTGATGTATGTCTGTTTTTCCTAATAAAATAAAAATAAAAACAAACAAACAAAAACTCTAAATTAAATTCCTTATATAGTGGTTTTCTCGCTTTTCATTTTCCATTTTCAATAAATTAAGGATCAATTTCCAAATTATCCTGATTTGAGTAAATAAAATTGGGGGCAAAAAATACAAAATTTATGTTGTTTGGTAGAAATATTTTATGTTTTTCCTCGTTATAAAATTGATGAGCGTAGGTTGTGGAGTTTGCAATGTCAATAATATTAGATTTCTTTGTTCCGCTATACGAATTCTTGGAAGTAAACTAAAACGATAAATTTTGTATTTTATTTTTAGGAAATAAATTTATAGAAATGGACAAAGAAATTTCATTTGATTGATTGAATTTAGTTCGAATATTTTCGACAAATCAGGATCAGCAGATTTAAGGGATTAATTGATAAAGTTTTGCTCGTTTAAGGGTAGAAGAGTTTTTTTTGGAGATAACGATTTTTGTAGTTCTGTTTCTAACAAACAGAAGTTGCACTATTAGTGATAGTTTGTTTATGGGTATCTAACGAATCTCCAGAAAACTTACAACCTTCAACTCTAAATGAATGAACATTAGACTACCACTACCATCATCTACATCAGTATGCATTTATAATTTCTGGTACAAAAGAAATTAAATTAAATAAGTAAATATGGCACCAATTATCCTAAATATATTTATTCATATATATTTATTTATAAATTTTTTTTCATTTATAAAATAACATAACACTGATAACCTCAAAAGGTGGATCTATATCAGTGGCGTCATTTCACCAAAATCTTAGGGGGGGCGAGAATTTAAATGACATAAAAAGATTTTTTTCGTAAAACATAACATACACGTTTTTATACACACATATATTTAAAAGCATTTAAATGCATCGACTTAATGCTTTCTTTTACTATTTGTTTACTATTTAATTCTTCAAATAATTCTTTTATTTTAATTGGACATTCAACCGTTAGGAAATGTGCTTGCAGTGGTTCGTACATTTTCTAAATTCTTTCTAGTGCTGGCATTACCGCCAGCCAGCGAGTTTCACTGTATCCGATAAGTTGGTTATGTTCGACATTACTTTTGCCGCAGAACTCCTTCAACATCTCCAGTAAAGACAGTAAAATATCCAATTTTTTTTAACCCTGCCATTTAAATCAGCTGCACTTCTTATTGCATTATTTAGAATATGGGCTGCGAATCCAATACCCAATACACTCTGGTTCAAATTCGAGTTCAGCTTGCTTTTAAATTTTCACCCCTTGACGTGACACCACTAAAATTGGTGTTCGTGTTATCAGCGCAAATTGCAACTAACTTTTTGTCAATGTTAAATAACAACAAGGAAACAAAATAACAACAAAACTTGTTCAAGCTACTGGAGCTGGCGGCTTAGAGCAACGCTTTTTTATGTTTATCTGTATCAATAGGTCTTTTAATATCATAATGTCTACTGTTAATTTGCAAATTCACTCCGACTGGTAATACACTAAACTTTTGCGTCGTTATATTTTGATTTTTTTATAAAAGGACAGTCCAATTCAATATCGTATAAGAATTTACGTAAACGTTTTCTATCCATCTTGATTTGCAGGAGAACTTTTTAAATATAATTTTAAAAATTAGTATAAATTTACTTTTTATAGTAGCTTAAAACTTTTGTTACACAAGTAAAGACTGCAAAACAATTGAAACAATTTATTTTAATTTTACTAAATAATTAATATCTTTTCTGTATTCTGTAAGTATAAGATGTATACAGTATACCTCTCGTTCTATCTTTTGCAAATATATACCATTTATCAAGTTTTCATGCTCTCTACTTTGTTTGTTCTTTATTGAGGAAAAAAATTATAAATTAGAAAATAATAATTTTACTTTTGAGCTACCTAGTTAGAGTGTGTTTTAAACAGAGTTTGAAACGCTACTTATATCACTCCTTTACTTTGTTCTTTCAGAGTGCGTAGCTTAAAAAAATATAACACTTCCACATACAGGAGTGAAAATAATAAAATATCATTCTTGCTACTAAATTGAAATAAATATTTTCTTTCAAATACTCAAAACTTTTATTTTTGCGTCAAATTTGATGCTTTCCATCGTAAAATGCTTCGAATGATTCGTTCAATTCAATCATGTATTGTTAGAAAAATGAATATAAAGGATGACGTAGAGTAACTAATTTTCTTCTTTTGCAAATCGAATGAAAGAACAGGAAAATGTAATCTGCTCCAATGGAGTAAAATCGAAAAAACAAAAATTTTACTCTTACGAGTAAGAACGATATTATGATATTATAACGATAACGAACGATATTATAGCCAAATTATGAACATTTTAATTTTTGAATATTATTTAAAAGAATTGAAATGAGTGCTCGAATAAAGGAAAATTGTAAACTCTGGTTTAAACATTTTAATTTTTTTTGAATTTATACGCAAAACTGCATCTCTTTAAGTAAAAAATTTTGTATTTTATTTTTCATAATATACTTTCGATCTCTCGTATATACACCGAGGAGATTTTTCTATAAACAAAGAAACCTTTTCGCTGAGGAAGATCTGTTAGACATTAAAAGATATGTAAATTATTGAAGTGAAATAACTAAGTTTAGTATTTCTAAGAAAATTATAGTTAAAACACTATTTTAGTAAAAAAAAATATTGCACTGGTTTGTTCTCTCAATATGGTTAAATCAACATATACATAACATTATACAAACTGCAAGAAAAAAACTGTGAAGCCATTGCTTTGACTAAGATATTGCGCAAACTGTACGTAGGTAGATATAAGGTTTTTTGATTATTTCGATAATGCTGGCAAATGTGGTGGAAATATTTGTTTCGTGGGACGCTTCGTGGGACAGATTTCTCCGTGGGACAACGCAATGAAATGTGTGAAATGGACGTCTGGTCAGTTTACCACCCATAAACGTGCGTAAATATTTCATTTGATTCAAAATTGTACAATTATTGCGAGCTTCTTTTAAATCTATAAGAAAAACCTACCACAAAAAAATAATAGTTTCTCCCTTCCTGTGACTGTATAAAAAAAATGAACAAAGATTGACGTTTTGGATACGTTTTGGATTTTGTTATAACCAACCAAACATATAATTTTTGCTATTTTATGAATAAAAAATTATAGTCCATATAGCGAAAAGAATTTGTCAGCAAGTTTTCATAACATACTTTGAAAATATTTACATAACTTAAATATTTGTTTGTGTCGTTAGAAAATATTGCTTGTCCATTATAAAACATTCACTCCCGTAATTATTTTCATTCATTTTATAAAAATTAGCACAACTATCAAGAAAACATTTTAGAATTTTAGAATTGTTTTTAATTTATTGTTTTTAAAAAAGTCTTGTAAAGTTTGTACAATATGATATAGATAAAAAACAAGGCCAAACAGTCAGGGTTCTCCAAATAAGTGGGGTATAATTAGGTTGTGTTCTCCTGCATGTACTTACTTTTAAGTTTATATAAATTACCAATGGCCAATAACAATTGACATTTGAATGTTAAATACTGCACTATGAACTCTCGAGGAACGCTATACTAATGAAATATTTTGTTTCCTCTGGCTCAGACACGAATATCTTATAAACAAAACACAATCGTTCTTCTAAAAGCGGTGATGCCGCGCACCTCATAGTACGATAGAATTTTGTCAAAATACGCACCCACGGCGTTTTTGGAAGAACGATCGTGTTTTGTTTGTAAAACTGATTCCATCAGAAGATTAGAAGCAATACGACCGCCTTTCGTATCGGTGGCGCTCTAGCCCTTGATACAAAGAACGATAACAGTTTGAATATTGCGGTGAACTGTACTTTAGTCGGGCCAAAATAATATGTAACGTAATAATTATATTATCAGATATATTTCAATTATTAGTATGCGATAAAATTGGTATATTAGTTAAGTAATTTTTATAAAATACAAATATTAAATTTTTCGTCAAGTGACGTATTTATTTATAATTTTTATTATTATTGTATAAAATAAAATAAAATAAAAATATAATTTTCCTAAACGCGTTTCGACAAATTTACTGTCATTATCAATAGGAGAGTTAAAACTAAACTCGAAGTTTAGTTTTAACTCTCCTATTGATAATGACAGTAAATTTGTCAAAACGCGTTTACGAAAATTATATTTTTATTTTATTTTATTTTATACAATAATAATAAAAATTATAAATAAATACGTCACTTGACGAAAAATTTAATATTTGTATTTTATAAAAATTAATATCAGTGACGCTAAAAACAAAAAAACTCTCCAAACTCTCCAATCCAGGAAACTACAATTTTAATAGTTAAGTAAATCTTCTAAAAATAAGACGAATTTACAAAATAACAGTGCATTGAAATTTTTATAGTGTATAATTCTATCACGATTGGATGGTTCTATTGAATCGATGTATTGATAGTATCAGATTCTTGGGGGGCCAATGCCCCCCCCCCAGTCCTACCCAATTGACGCCCCTGATCTATATTATAGAAGAAAACAACTTGCTTTTGATTTTTTTACAAATAAACTTTAAAATTAAATTTCTATTTTAATATTTTGATTCATTTATTTCATTTTCTTTCATTTTCATTTAAATTTACATACTGATCTGATCAAATAATTTCATCGCTTATATATAGATCGACATTCCATCTTCTGTCATTCAACGATTGCAATTTCCCCTAATATCTCAATAAATATTAGAGAAAATATCTCTTCTACCAACAACAATTTTTTTTTCATAACTTGATTCTACATAACAAAAAAATATGTTGCATAATATTTTGTAATTTGAAGGGCACTAAGGTAATTTAGGATCTGATAAGTACTGATCATACGATAAGAGATATTGAGAATATTGTATTTGGACACCGTTAATCACAAGTGGAGAAGATAATCAATGTTCATTATAACCTTGACCTTATAAATTAGAACATCTGTCATCTCATGTGTCCACTTCTTTAATTTATGCTCTGAACGATCTTATGGCATCTTCTTCATATTATGTAATATGTAGACCTTTATTTGTATGTAAAAAGTGGGGTAAAAATTAGAGGACAGTTAAGATGTTAAGTTAAATTACTTTTTATGTTTTTTAAAACGATGTCCTGACTGCAGCTTAGGTGAAAATAGCAGTATGAGTAACTTGTCTTCTCCATATAAGATAGATTAGATAAAATTTAATTTGGTTAAGTTCTCCGCAGCTCTGAAATTTGGCCCTACGGCATATGATTAATTTTGTATTGATACTTTCTGTGGTTATTGGTTATTTATAGTTTTGAACTTAGTTTGATAACCTACCCACTAAGCACTTTGTTAGTTTGATTACTCATGGCACTAACTGCTTACAAGATGTGCATCAGCATCTGGGTTTAAAAAAGCAGAATTGATTGCACCATATGATCAATCAGCATAGAAGATATTATAGCCAGCCACAATATACTATAAATGAAATTATACAAATTCATAAATATTGAATGAAATATAAAACATTTATCATCACTATAGAAATTGTAGTTTGCAGTCCTATAGGATTCCTAAAATAAACCACTTTTAAACGTAATTTACGAGTCGTCAGACAATTTTTATTAGCGTAAATTACAGCTTACAAATGTTTTAAAAATTCTTCACTATTCTATAAATTTAAAAAAAAATGCGTGTTGCTCTGTTAATTTTCTTTTTTATACATTGGCAAACCTCGCCCATTTGTCTCTTTTATCAGGGCTAGCTAATTAGTTAAATTACAAAAAACAAGTATTATTACTTAGAATCCAAAAACTAGTCTATTGTTCTAGCGAATTATACAGAAAACAAAAATTCACATAAACATGCATTTTTTAGATTCATCAGAAAACTTTTTGAATCATCGAATTTTCGATTTTCGATGATTTATCATGAAGATCGATGATTTTAGTATGTTGGAAAACAATTTATAAGTAATTATTTTTCGATTCGATATCAATGCAAAACACTTAAAAATATTTACAAGTACTGTTTACAAGTTTGTAATTATAACTATATAAGTAATGTAATAAAAATCACAAAACAAATCCAATTAAAAAATATACTTTCAAAATTATTAATTCAAATATTCCACTCCTTTGAACTTAAAATAATAAAATTTTGATTTGTTTTTCATCCCTAAAGTTCTTTCTTTAAATCAAATCATTAAATAAATAATATTTGGGATTTATTTGTTCGGTTTTCATGCTCTTGACGATAATTGAATAACGATTTTTCTTACCGTACATCCTTTACTTTAAATTCCAATAACAGAAAATGTAAACAAAGGATAAAATAATAAGTAAAAAACTAATAAATATAAATTGAACAAAACAATAAAATCAACAAAATTAGATAAATTAGAGAAAAAACTGAAAAAAATGTAGAGTTTGTGGGTTGAACAAGGTAGGATAAGGAAGTTATTTATAATTTTAATTGAATTATAAAAACAATCAATCCGATTCACCTGAGAACAAGAACAATGAAATCGAACAATGTTGTATAAAATTATTATCTATCTTATAAGAAAAATAGAAGAAAATAAAATGAAAATGAATGTACTAAAGAAGAAAATAAAAAAAAAATTACTAAGAAAATCAGAAAATGAATATCTTTTCAATCGATCGAACATAAATTTTGTATTTTTATGTTCTACCAGAATGTATATAAACGTAATCAGTGTTTGTTGGTTAAGATAATCACTAATTGGTCGTATAATATTTGATGAGGGTCGTTCAATTTGTTTTGGTATAAATTTGAAGTAAGTTAGGAATTTTTTGGAGCTAAAAGATGGCGAAACTATCCTAGAAATTTACAATCAAAAAGCTTTAAACTGTAAAACAATTTCAAACGTATTTTTTTTTTTATTTCAAAAACAGAAGTAAAATCAAATCAAATTATTAACACTTGAATTAATAAAAGCACACAAAAAGTAGTTGAAAATGTAATGATCCAGATAACAATTTTCCCGAAAAACTTTACAAATCTAAATTTCAAATACGAGTATCATAACATAGAATATAAATAAAAACACAAAAAATAGAAAAAGGTAAACAAAAAATATACAAAAAACACAATCAAAGTCTGAGAGCAAAATGGAATAAAAACAAAAAACAATGAGCTTTAATTGGGTTTTTTACTAGAACAAAAGAAACTTTGGGTTGGAAAAAGCATAAAACACATTTTTTATTCGTTTTATTGCGAGTGGCTTGAATTTCAATTCAAAATGAATAACTCTAAAGGATTTTCTAAAGGTAATGTAAGCAGGTTCTAAATAAATCGAAGAGTAATAGCTTTAACCTACAATCTAGGACTTCATACTTCCCTCTCACGTATTTACTGTTCAAGTATTCACTGGTAGAACTAATTTGTATATTTTAGTACTTGCCTTTGCCAGTTAAATGTGCTCGTTATTGATTTAAAGAAAATATAAATCATGGTTTATGCCAAATAGATATGTTAATGTATTCACTTTTCTGTAATTTTCACATACTTATAGAATTTATTTCATATTTGGCATGCAAATGGGGTCCAACTTATTCAAAATAGTTGTGACTGGCTAGTGAAAGGCACAAACTAGTAAGTCAATGTATCAACTAAAAGGGCTCCAATGAAATAAACAAACCCACCTGCCCGTTCCAAATTTTGCTATGCAATCTCTTTTTCCCGTTCTATTAAAAACAAATGAAAAAATATGGAGGGGCTGAAATCTCACAGCTCTGAGATATCAAGACTTCGGTCTGGGTTAAGGTTTTTGATATAGTTTTCGGCAAAAACTTTTATGAGGACATGGTTTTTAGTTTTGGGCAGCGATGTATATCAAACATAACTTTTTGTTAAAGTACATGTATTTTTTAACTCTGTTTAGATATGTATTACAAAACTAACACGAAACATCTATACGTTATTGGAAAATTATAACAGATCATATATTAACATAATTTAGTGAAAAGATTATACAATCAGCAAACTACTCAAAAACCTCTCCATTTAGCGTTTTGTAAAATAAAAAATTCAAACTTTTTTCAAACAAAATTCTAAAAATATTTCAAAAATTATTACAAAATCACAGATTAAAACTTTTTTCAAAAATTCTAAAAATATTGCAAAAATTATAACAAAATAAAAAATTGTATCTTTTTCCAAAATTATAAAAATTATAATAAAATCAAAAATTTAAAATTTTTTCAAAAAAATTCCAAAAATTCTTAAAAAATCAAAAATTGAAACTTGTTTCAAAATTCTAAAAATATGTATATATAAAAATCAAAAATTCTACTTTTTTCTTTAAATTCTAAAAATATTCCAAAAATTAGAATAAAATCAAAAATTTAAACTTTTTCTAAATTCTAATAATATTCTAAAAATTCTTAAAAATTCTTAAAAATCCAAACTTTTTCCAAAACTCTAAGAATATTGCAAAAATTATAACAATATCAAAAATTGAAACTTTTTCCATAATTATAAAAATTATAATAAAATCAAAAATCTAAAATTTTCCAAAATTCCAAAAATATTTCAAAAACTATAACAAATTCAAACGTAAACAAACAGCTGAATTTATTTTTCCAAAAAATTATCTAAAAAACTAAACTAACCAAACATTTTTTTGACACACTTGACATTATTTTTTGACTAACTTATAATTATCAATAATAATAATAAAATTTCATGTCGTACAAAAAATTAATTTTATTTTTCCGAAGAATTGGGTAAAAAAATAAATAAAAATCTTTCTTTTGACACACTTGACATTTTTTTGACAAACTTATAATGCCATAATTCTCAATAATAATAATAAAATAAACAAAATTTTAATTTAATTTTTTTCCAAAAAATTGGGTAAAAAATAAATAAAAATCTTTCTTTTGACACACTTGACAACATTTTTTTGACAAACTTACAAAAATCTAGATTTCGCTCTCACATACCAATCGCGACCATCAAAATTTCTCCAAATTCAATTTTCCTACTCGTAATCACTTAAAATGAACGTTTTTTAAGCAAAAAATATGTAAATTTCCTTGTTTTGACACACTTGACGATTTTTTTGACACACTTGCGGTACAGTTATCGAACACATCGTCCTTTCGGCTCTTTCCATTGAGTAAACTTATTTTTAGAAGAAAAACATTTTTCAAATCCGTCAAGCGGTTTTCTAGATTTCGTAGGTTGTGACGGCCTACAGACAGACATACATTTTTTTTGCTTTTTTAGAATCAGTAGGTTCTAAAACGTCGAGAAATGCCATAAAAGTGGGGGTAAGAATTTCACTTTGAGCTCATGAATGTAATACTTAGGTCTTTCAGACCGAAGTAATAAAAGTAAACTATTTTCGATGATAAGATATGAAATAAATAAATAAATTTTAATCTCAAATTGTAATCTTTATAAGACGGTCCATTCCCAGAGAGCCTTTGCAGCGTTAATACGCTTCTTTTAACGAGTATAATGCAAAGTGGCTGTATAAATATATATCCACCCTGAAGCCAATTCCATTTAAAATCATTACATAAGTCGTCATCCCTCGATATTTCACGTTTATTTATACCACTAATACTTTTTGGTTTATCTAGGTACAACATGCTATTCCTTCCAGAGTGATCTGGGAAAGTGAAATAGATAAGCATAAAAGTAGTCAACTTCTGTTAGATTAGATTAAATTACGAGGAGCTTGGAAGGCCTGTTACACCTGACATATTTGCTACTTGGTGAATCTTCAGTTAGAGCATCTCCTCTAAACCTGCTGTGGAAAGGAATTTTAAAATATGGGGAGGGTTCAATATATAAAGGTCATTTCCGTAAGTACAGTACTCTTTCTCATGCGAATAAGGATCCAAACTTTTGTATCTTCTCAGTTTCTTTCTCAAGCTCACAGAATCTAATTTTATACCTTTTCCCCCACCCCAATACTCTTGAGCTGTTTATCAATCAACTGTTTTCTGCTAGGACACCTATTAGTATTCTTAAGTTGTTCTTCTTTAGTTTCAAACATATTTTTAAATGAAATGGGAAAATTGAGGTTTTCTGTAAGGAACAAAATTTATGTCTCTTTTTTTGTTTGTCTGATCTCTGTAACGTATTTCAGGCTGAATATGTACCAATAAAAGAGGTAGTAGAATGGTTATACTAAAATGTAATATATGTAAGGAATATTGGCATTTTCCTGGGAAGTTGTCGGATGGCAATGAAGATTTGAGCCTCACTAGATCTAGCCTTATAATGCTAAAATCACAACGACACTGTCTAGCATCTCGTAACAAAATGGACAATCATTTTATTATTCACCTCGTTTGGCCATTTATATATAACATACAAAATTTTAGACTGATGCGTTCTATAGAGAAGATGGCGTTTCTTGCTTTGTGTCACCAAGCATGACAACTTTGAAATAACCGTTTGCTTCATGGAAAATGTTGCATAATAAAGTAGTATTTAATGCAAAAATACAAGATGGTCAGAGAGCACTATATGTGTGATTGGAGACAGACCTGACCTGAGCAACTTTAATAATAAATCATAGAGAGACGAACGCCTAAGATATTTTTCGCTTCTTAAGAAGCTCTAGATAGTTCCCGATGGAGTAGAGCTTAAATAGCAAAGATTTTCTTATGGTATGTCTACGAAAAATTTTAGACAGTCCTTTGGCTCGTATACTAGACCTAAACCAACATTACTTATCGAAAGGGTTCTGTTCTTTGCATTACATCATTATATGTGATATTTTATTCATTGAGAGCTACGGATATTTCCATAGGGATCTGCCAGAACGCATCCTTCAAATCGAGATTTGAGATGTATTGAGATTTGGTCAATGGACTTTGAATTCCTTGTATTTGTTTAGTCCCTAGGCCTTCAACTACATAATTTTGTGATTACCACATATTTTATACTTCGTGATTTGCCTGTCCTTGACGAGCCTGAAAACATTTGTTCTATGATTTTTCTCAAATCGGCCGCTTTTGCGTTCGGCAAGCTCCGAAAAATGCCGATTGCCCGCGATCTTGTAAATTTGCTACCACATTTATTTTTTTTGACTATGGAGGTTGGAAATTTGTTTTAGAATACGAGGGTAAGCTTGTCCGACCAAAATGTGTTTGCTATTGTCGAGTCCGACAACTGACATTTTGGATGTTTGGGTTGTCGGACTAGACAATAGCAGACAAATTTTTGTCGGACAAGGTTACCCTTGTGTTCTCAATCAAATTTCCAACCCCCATAGTTAAAAAAAAACAAAAATTTACAAGATCCCGGGTAATCGGCATTTTTCGGAGCTTGCCGAAAGCAAAAGCGGCCAAGGACTCGCCAAGGACAGGCGCATCACGAAGTATAAAATATGTGGTAATCACAAAATTATGTAGGTGAAGGCCCAAGGACTAGTAGTAAAGAGTATGCTAAAGGTTTCGTGAAAGCGTTCACTTTCCGTGAGAGCCGAACTTAACCTGGTTTTTGGACCAAGACTACAGTAGATGATCAGGAACTTGTAGAGCTTTTAACTATCCCCAAGAGCAACATTCAATCCAACACCTCTCCTAATAACCTCTCAACAGCCAGATATATGAAATAATGTCGCTGTTTTGTTGGACGCACGTCACCGGTATCGATATAGTGTTCCAATAAAGCAGTTTTTCTCAATGCCAGCTCCGAAAAGGACTGCAGGAGTTTGATGAGACCTGCTGGCCTTTGATATTCAACTGTTTTAGACTAGAATCTAGATAATGAAGGTATATTTATTTCTATTGCAAATTGCTATAAAAAAGATTAATATAAATTGAAAAGTGTTAAAAATTCAATACTCAAATATAATTTCTATGTAAGAGATAGGTCTACCATCACCTAAATGATTTCCTGATTCGGTTGAAGTATACGTTCGTGGAAAATACTCATGGAGAGATGGACATGTCCTTTCTGCAGTGCTGATGTGTTAATTTAGTTCTCAAGATTTCCATAGTGATACTAATAGCATTTACATGTTGCCGTTGCTGTACCAATTCCGTTTGCTATAAAAAATCTCAACCTCAACATAAAAATACGAATCATAATTGGCCGACACTAAGGGCCGATTGTATGAATGCGGATAGAAGATAAACCCTCGGATTAATCGTCGTTTGTATTGTATGAATCAGGATAGATTAAAAAATCTATCCGTGGATTGTTGATCTATCCTTTGATCTATCTTCTATTTTTCTTCTATAAAGAAGGCTACAGACCTACAATCAATTTGTCAATCAATTCGAAAACGAAAATAAACGATATAAAATTTAATGTATAAATCCCCTAAATTTTATTTCGTTTATTTACGTTTTCAATTGATTGAAGGTCTGTAGCCTGCTTAAAAAAGGTACAACTTTTTTCTTGACATGCGCATAGCAGAAAAGTTTTGTTTTGAATTTGTGGTTATTTTTTAATTTAAATTTCTGCGTTTCAAAATTCGTTTTTTGATATAAATTAATAGTAAAATAAATAATATTTTCAGTATAATTTTAATATATTCGATTTCAATTTTGAAATAATGTTTTTTAATTTATAATTAAATTTATTTAATAGAAAAGTAAAAGAAAAAGTATTGCCACTTATAAAAAAATGCTATAAACTGCAATAAAAACAAAAATAAAAATTAATCTATCCGTGTTCATACAATCGACGAAAACGAATCCTCGGATGAAGATAGAATTTTATCCTCGGAATTTTTTCTATTCATCCTTGTTCATACAATCGGCCCTAAAGGTGATAAAAAAGATATATCTTTCTATTATCTACTATCCTTCTATATTGTTTCAATCTGTTCAGCCAACGAGGTGACAATAACTTTTTAGTTTAAAGTGCATTGCTCACACTTCAAAGAGTCTCGAGTATTGTGTACACTGCCTGAAACCGTGATCTGGATTTTTGCATTTCCAGCCATAAATTAGTTTTCTTTAAAGTTGGAGCCTCCATATATCTCCTTTTGTAATTGTTGAATGCACTCTTGGTAGTTTATCTTTGGGCGGATCTTTATTGATATAAGTTCGCATCATAGTGACTTCTGAGATACCTGGTCTGCAAATTCACGTGGTGGTAGTTGTACTGATGCTTACAACTAATCTCTTCAAACACAGCATACACAGCTCGTAAAGGTGATCAACTCATTCTACATGCACATATAATAGCTCCCATCAGATATCAAACCTCCGATTTTTAAGAAAAATGTCCAACAGGGCTATAGTTCTGTTAATGGTGCGCAGTAGTTGTCACTCTGCTGCAGAATATCTATGTAGAAGTCATCGAATGTTTCATTGGTTTTCTGCTTGCGTGATCTAATTTTGTCTAGAAATTCGTAAGCAGTATCACGATTACCAAGCTTTCTTCTTGGAACTCCACACACATCTCTCCAAGTTAAGTGCGGATTTCTACGATGGGACAGATTGGTAAGTACTTCTGTACTGCAGCCTTAATGTAGAGGGTTGAAATGAAAGTCAGAACTTAGCTTATTTAATTTATTTGAGCAATTTCACGCAGATTCAACAACGTTTTGACTTGACCCCTTTTAATTTTGATTATTTTTTGTTTATAGATAGTCTTTCATAAATAAAAAAATATAAGTTCTCTTAGAATTTTTTTGTTCGACCAGGGGTCTTCACAGGGTGCCCTTCAATTTTTTGTTATTTTGTGATGTGAGTGCATTTTGATGAGCGATTGTAGAAAAACTACTCAATCGATTTTCATAAATGATATGTCGTTGAATAGGTATTAGAACAAAGTTTTTAAAAATGTACACTGTTAATTTTTTGAAATAATTTTTAACGGTGTAACATAAGAAAAATACGGTGTAATAGTAAAAAAGATGGCATAGCCTTTTTTTTTTTAACTAAATTGAAGCTTATTTTATATATAACCACTTGTGAAAGCTTGGGACTTGCGTTATTTTTTGTTTTAAAGATAAAATTCGTTGTGCATATGACTGTCGGAATCATTTTTTTTTGTTCTGAAGGAAAATTATAAAAATGGCGTTATAAACTAGGAGATTTTTTTTTTTATGTTAAACATCAAATATCTTAATATTAGATGAACTTTTTAAAACATTATAAAAATTATATATGTAGTACAATAAATAAAATAAATACAATTGTTAAAAATGATTTACTTATTTTACAAACAGAAGTTTCTTTTGAATAGGAAAACAGTTCTGCAATTGTTTTCTTTGCATTAGATGGCATAAAAAATGAAATGTTTATTTGTCACTTTTAGTAATCACTTGTCACTCTTATAAAAAATAATTTGACAGTCTTGACTGCAAACAAAAAAACCGTATAAATAACAAAATCTTTTAGGAACTTTTGACTGGAGAAGTATTATGTTCGTATTATGTTATTATGGTCAGAAAGTAAAAGATTGTATTTTAACATTAAATTACAAAACGATTTTGTATTTTTTTTTGTTAATTGATATTCATTTTTGTCGGCGTATCCAAAGTTCATGGTAGATTCCTATTTTAAAGCCCATTTGAAAAGTTTTTTTGATGTATCAATAATATCTTTGCTCCCTATACTATAACGGTGTGCAGCACGCTTCAGTGTACCACCAATTCCATCACAAGGTCCCTTTCCATGGCTGGTAGCATGAAAATGACATTCTGAATCAACCTTAAAGTCTTTTTTGTGGTGGCATAAGTTAATTAGGTTATGTTTATTTTTGTATTGAGAAGGTGCACTGTCCGTGTTATAAATTATTTTCGTAATATTAGAATTTATATGCGTTTTGATGAATTCAATAAGTTTTGTAATGAAAAGATGGACTGTAGTACTGTTGTGATCGTTTATATCCGAAATGAGTATAAAAGTTCGGTGCTGTATATATTCACTTGCGGCACTTTTAAAATAAATGACAAATGGATGAATAGTAGCTTGTGAATTATTATAATAATAGCCTTGAACCGCATCCTGAATTATGAAGCCGTAGTTTTCAGAAAAATCCCCTTGAACGAAGCACTTCCTGCTTCTAATTTTTTTTCCTCAATGAATGTAGATTGCTGTTTTGCTATAAAGTTGTGTGGTATCAAAATTTGTAAACGGTAAATAAATCTTTTCATAAATTCTTCTACAGTTTCTATTAAAGTATCCAAATTGCATCGATCAGTGGTATTCCATTGTTGATATTTAACTTGAAGGATTCCTTTAACGTCAAAATTATTTAGTAATTTTTCTTCCAGTTGTTGAAGTTTTTTTGAACATTCATTGCACTTCAAAGTATGCATGAAACAGAGAAACATTAAAATGAAACAAAGTCAATTAATGTTTTATAATTCTGGAAAGCAACATCAGTAATCCAAGACATCTTAGAGTGTTGAATCATTAGTTTTATATTTTGATGTATGGTACACACGCACACATTATGAACTCCTTGGGATAATTTTATACATTCTTGTGGTCAAAGGGACGTGAATTTAGTAAATCCTATTTTCACATCAGGAAACTTATTTTTAAACTCCACAGAAGCTTCATTTAATGTACATAGCAATAAGCGCTTTTGTGTTTTTATGCGCTCATCTGCTTTTTTAAAACATATTGCATCTCGTTTGCCTGGCAATAATCTACTGATTTCATCACTTTTATAGAACTGCTCCACAACATTTATATCTGTTGTGGATACACCTCTTTTATCCGTCGCAGATGAATGCTGAAAATTATTTTCATGTAGAGTTTTACTTTTTTCAACCAAATGACGCGAAGCATTACTGTTGTTTGTTATTATAATTATACTGTTATTATAATTATATTATTGTATTTAAAAATATAATAATTTATATTATTATATTGAAAAAAAATTCTACTTGAAGTCGTATTTTTCATTTATCAAAGGCTATCTATAAATTAAAAATAAACCAAATTAAAAATGGTCGAGTCAAAATGTCGCAACATTTTGCTGATCTTGACTGCAATTGCTTTTTAAAAAGTTCATTTAATAATAAAATATTTGATATTTAACATAAAAAAAAATCTGAATCTAAAAATCGCCATTTTTATAATTTTCCTTCAGACCAAAAAAAAAGTGATTCCCGTCAGTCATATGCACAACGAATTTTATCTTTAAAACAAAAAATAACGCAAGTCCCAAACTTTCACAAGTGGTTATGTTACACCGTTAAAAATTATTTCAAAAAATTAACAATGTACATTTTTAAAAACTTTGTTCTAATACCTATGCAACGACATATCATTTATGAAAATCGATTGAGTAGTTTTTCTACAATCGCTCGTCAAAATGCACTCACATCACAAAATAACAAAAAATTGAGGGGCATCCTTTGAAGACCCCTGGTCGAAAAAAAAAATTCTAAGAGAACTTGTATTTTTTATTTATGAAAGACTATCCATAAACAAAAAATAATCAAAATTAAAAGGGGTCAAGTCAAAATTTCCCAAAAATTTGCTGAACTTGCGTGAAATTGCTCATTTACTATATTTAAAAAATTATTATTTTAATTTATTTAAATCAATTAATTTATTTAATTTAATTAATTAATTTAATGTGTTTAATTTATTTAATTTATTTAATTTATTTAGTTTATTTAATTTATTTAAATTATTTAATTTATTTAATTTATTTAAATTATTTAATTTATTTAATTTTTTTAATTTATTTAGCTTATTTAAGTTATTTAATTTATTTAATCTATTTAATTTATTTAACGTATTTAATTTATTTAAATTATTTAATTTATTTTGTTTATTTAATTTATTGAATTTAATTAATCTATTTAATTTATTTAATATATATAATTTATTTAATTTATTTACTTTATTTAATTTATTTAATTTATTTAATTTATTTAATTTATTTAATTTATTGAATTAATTTAATTCATTGAATTTATTGAATTTATGTAATTAATTTAATTAATTTAACTTATTAATTTATTGGATTTATTTAATTTATTGAATTTGTTTAATTTATTGAATTTATTTTATTTGTTTAATTTGATTAATTTGTTTAACTTTTTTAATTTATCTAATTTAATTAGCTTATTCAATTTATTTAATTTTCAAAAATGTTTTGTTTTCATTTATTTCATTTATTTAGTTTATTTAATTTATGTAATTTATGTAATTTATGTTGTAATATATGTAATTTATGTAATTTGTGTAATTTATTTAATTTATTTGATTTATTTAATATGTTTTATTTATTTAATTTAGTTAATTTTTTATTCATTCAATTTATTTAATTTATATGATTTATTTAATTTGTTTAATTTATTCAACTTATTTAATTTATTTGTTTTATTTTATAAATAATTTATTCAATGTTTATTATTAACTTCCCGATATGTGGAAGTTATTGTTTTTGGGTCGATTTTCGAAATCGGAATTTTTATGATATCTTTACGTTTCATGACCTCCTGAAGCTGTTTAGACTATTTTTAGCTGTCAGTATGTGTGTGCGTGTGTGTGTATGTGTGTGTATATCGCTGTATGGAGAATTTTTGCACAACGCTTTCCCAACAACCGATGTGTCGATTTTAACGAAAATGGTTGCAATCGATGTATCTTGTCGTAACTTAGAGCTCAGTCTTTTTCTAGCGAAATTAAATCATTTGTTTTTTAGTGGTTTCCAAAAAACTGAAAATGATCTCTTGCAAATATCATGAGATTAAATAATGCTATCAGGGTCATAAAGCTTCAATATTGTTTGTCATCATGTCTGACATTTATAATGAGGTTTGTATAAACAATTGCTATCTTAGTTTTTGAGATTTTTAACAAAATGTGAAAAAACTACGTGATATTTTCTGTATGCATGATATCTGGATGAAACTTTGGTATGTAAATGAGCTGCAAACGCATCCGAGTTTATTGAATATCAAAACCTGAGTTTTTTTCTAAATTTGACAAAAAGGTCAGAGGTTCGAGAGTAGATTGCTTGGTCAACTGTTTATTAACTTCCCGATATAAGAAGTTATTGTTTTTAGGTCGATTTTCAAAATCGAAATTTTTATAATATCTTTACGTTTCAAGACCTCCTGAAGCTGTATAGGCTATTTTTAGCTCCCAGTATTTATGTGTGTGTGGGTATTTGCGTGTGTATCGTCGTATGTGGACAAACATTTTTTACAATGCTTTCTCAACAACGGATTATACGATTTCAACTTTAATGATCACAATCGATATATCTTGGCGTAACTTACAGTCCAGTCCTTTTCTAATGAAATCAGTTCATTTATTTTTTAGTGGTTTCCAAAAAACAGAAAATCATCTCTTGCAAATATTAAGAGAATAAATAATGCTTTCAAGACCATTTACCTCCCATTTTGTTTGTCATCATGTCAGACATTTATAATGACATTTGTATAAACAATTGCTATCTTACTTTTGGAGTTTTTTAAGAAAATTTGAAAAATAGGTGTTATTTTCATTACGCAAACGCATGAGAACTTGATGAAATTTTCAAATTAAAATGAGCTACAAACGAATCCGGGTTTATTTGAATATGGAAAATATGCTATTTTGGATGAACTATTTTCAAAATCTGGCAAAGGAGTCGGGGAGGATGTCTGTAGTTCTTTGAACAACTGTTTTTTTAGACTTCAATAACATTCAGTCCTGACGTTTAATTTTGTTGAAACTTAGAGCATAACGTTTTTGTAATGTTTATAGTAGTTTTGCAACTTTTCACTTTCGGTTAAAAACTTTATCTTATTCTTTTAAATATATCACAACAACAGCCACAGTTATTAAGTGTTTTTGCCGAATGTTTGGTAAAACTTTTTAGTTAACATGAGATAGAACAAATTTGCTTTTGAAGTGTCTTGTATATAGTGGTCGCCGTTCATCAAACAAATGCTGACCTTTTATCTTACCATAAGGTTAGGTTGTTGTGTTGGAGATCATTTTTGATATTGATCATTTTAATGATATCTTCACCTTTCAATACCTTCTGAATCGGTCTAGACAACTTATTTTAGTTTGCAGTTTGAGTTTGCAGTTTTGTTATTAAATTTAAATATGATTACACACTGCACGTACACATCCAAATTCTATTAAAAAAATTATTACAATTGGTGTGTCGTATAATAAATAAATCTTAATTTTGCATATTTAAGTCTTTAAAAACCCCCATTGGGCAATATTCACTTTTTGTTGACTTTTTTTCCAATTTGTTTTAATATTTATTTTGTAATTTTTTGTTTTTTATTTGTATTTATTGCAGTTAAATTATATTGTACAATTTTTTTCATGTTTGGTACTTTAGTATACCATATACCTTATCCAGTAACTGGTTAGTTTTTAATCTTACGGGAAGTTCTTGGCGTGGCCCCTATGGTCACACCCCCATCCCACTAGTTTTTTTGTTTCAGTTGATTTAATATTTTTGTTTAATCTTAAATTTCCTTGTTTTGACACACTTGACGATTTTTTTGACACACTTGCGGTACAGTTATCGAACACATCGTCCTTTCGGCTCTTTCCATTGAGTAAACTTATTTTTAGAAGAAAAACATTTTTCAAATCCGTCAAGCGGTTTTCTAGATTTCGTAGGTTGTGACGGCCTACAGACAGACATACATTTTTTTGCTTATTTAGAATCAGTAGGTTCTAAAACGTCGAGAAATGCCAAAAAAGTGGGGGTAAGAATTTCACTTTGAGCTCATGAATGTAATACTTAGGTCTTTCAGACCGAAGTAATAAAAGTAAACTATTTTCGATGATAAGATATGAAATAAATAAATAAATTGTAATCTCAAATTGTAATCTTTATAAGACGGTCCATTCCCAGAGAGCCTTTGCAGCGTTAATACGCTTCTTTTAACGAGTATAATGCAAAGCGGCTGTATAAATATATATCCACCCTGAAGCCAATTCCATTTAAAATCATTACATAAGTCGTCATCCCTCGATATTTCACGTTTATTTATACCACTAATACTTTTTAGTTTATCTAGGTACAACATGCTATTCCTTCCAGAGTGATCTGGGAAAGTGAAATAGATAAGCATAAAAGTAGTCAACTTCTGTTAGATTAGATTAAATTACGAGGAGCTTGGAAGGCCTGTTACACCTGACATATTTGCTACTTGGTGAATCTTCAGTTAGAGCATCTCCTCTAAACCTGCTGTGGAAAGGAATTTTAAAGTATGGGGAGGGTTCAATATATAAAGGTCATTTCCGTAAATACAGTACTCTTTCTCATGCGAAAAAGGATCCAAACTTTTGTATCTTCTCAGTTTCTTTCTCAAGCTCACAGAATCTAATTTTATACCTTTTCCCCCACCCCAATACTCTTGAGCTGTTTATCAATCAACTGTTTTCTGCTAGGACACCTATTAGTATTCTTAAGTTGTTCTTCTTTAGTTTCAAACATATTTTTAAATGAAACGGGAAAATTGAGGTTTTCTGTAAGGAACAAAATTTATGTCTCTTTTTTTGTTTGTCTGATCTCTGTAACGTATTTCAGGCTGAATATGCACCAATAAAAGAGGTAGTAGAATGGTTATACTAAAATGTAATATATGTAAGGAATATTGGCATTTTCCTGGGAAGTTGTCGGATGGCAATGAAGATTTGAGCCTCACTAGATCTAGCCTTATAATGCTAAAATCACAACGACACTGTCTAGCATCTCGTAACAAAATGGACAATCATTTTATTATTCACCTCGTTTGGCCATTTATATATAACATACAAAATTTTAGACTGATGCGTTCTATAGAGAAGATGGCGTTTCTTGCTTTGTGTCACCAAGCATGACAACTTTGAAATAACCGTTTGCTTCATGGAAAATGTTGCATAATAAAGTAGTATTTAATGCAAAAATACAAGATGGTCAGAGAGCACTATATGTGTGATTGGAGACAGACCTGACCTGAGCAACTTTAATAATAAATCATAGAGAGACGAACGCCTAAAATATTTTTCGCTTCTTAAGAAGCTCTAGATAGTTCCCGATGGAGTAGAGCTTAAATAGCAAAGATTTTCTTATGGTATGTCTACGAAAAATTTTAGACAGTCCTTTGGCTCGTATACTAGACCTAAACCAACATTACCTATCGAAAGGGTTCTGTTCTTTGCATTACATCATTATATGTGATATTTTATTCATTGAGAGCTACGGATATTTCCATAGGGATCTGCCAGAACGCATCCTTCAAATCGAGATTTGAGATGTATTAAGATTTGGTCAATGGAATTTGAATTCCTTGTATTTGTTTAGTCCCTAGGCCTTCAACTACATAATTTTGTGATTACCACATATTTTATACTTCGTGATTTGCCTGTCCTTGACGAGCCTGAAAACATTTGTTCTATGATTTTTCTCAAATCGGCCGCTTTTGCGTTCGGCAAGCTCCGAAAAATGCCGATTGCCCGCGATCTTGTAAATTTGCTACCACATTTATTTTTTTTGACTATGGAGGTTGGAAATTTGTTTTAGAATACGAGGGTAAGCTTGTCCGACCAAAATGTGTTTGCTATTGTCGAGTCCGACAACTGACATTTTGGATGTTTGGGTTGTCGGACTAGACAATAGCAGACAAATTTTTGTCGGACAAGGTTACCCTTGTGTTCTCAATTAAATTTCCAACCCCCATAGTTAAAAAAAAACAAAAATTTACAAGATCCCGGGTAATCGGCATTTTTCGGAGCTTGCCGAAAGCAAAAGCGGCCAAGGACTCGCCAAGGACAGGCGCATCACGAAGTATAAAATATGTGGTAATCACAAAATTATGTAGGTGAAGGCCCAAGGACTAGTAGTAAAGAGTATGCTAAAGGTTTCGTGAAAGCGTTCACTTTCCGTGAGAGCCGAACTTAACCTGGTTTTTGGACCAAGACTACAGTAGATGATCAGGAACTTGTAGAGCTTTTAACTATCCCCAAGAGCAACATTCAATCCAACACCTCTCCTAATAACCTCTCAACAGCCAGATATATGAAATAATGTCGCTGTTTTGTTGGACGCACGTCACCGGTATCGATATAGTGTTCCAATAAAGCAGTTTTTCTCAATGCCAGCTCCGAAAAGGACTGCAGGAGTTTGATGAGACCTGCTAGCCTTTGATATTCAACTGTTTTAGACTAGAATCTAGATAATGAAGGTATATTTATTTCTAATGCAAATTGCTATAAAAAAGATTAATATAAATTGAAAAGTGTTAAAAATTCAATACTCAAATATAATTTCTATGTAAGAGATAGGTCTACCATCACCTAAATGATTTCCTGATTCGGTTGAAGTATACGTTCGTGGAAAATACTCATGGAGAGATGGACATGTCCTTTCTGCAGTGCTGATGTGTTAATTTAGTTCTCAAGATTTCCATAGTGATACTAATAGCATTTACATGTTGCCGTTGCTGTACCAATTCCGTTTGCTATAAAAAATCTCAACCTCAACATAAAAATACGAATCATAATTGGCCGACACTAAGGGCCGATTGTATGAATGCGGATAGAAGATAATTCCTCGGATTAATCGTCGTTTGTATTGTATGAATCAGGATAGATTAAAAAATCTATCCGTGGATTGTTGATCTATCCTTTGATCTATCTTCTATTTTTCTTCTATAAAGAAGGCTACAGACCTACAATCAATTTGTCAATCAATTCGAAAACGAAAATAAACGATATAAAATTTAATGTATAAATCCCCTAAATTTTATTTCGTTTATTTACGTTTTCAATTGATTGAAGGTCTGTAGCCTGCTTAAAAAAGGTACAACTTTTTTCTTGACATGCGCATAGCAGAAAAGTTTTGTTTTGAATTTGTGGTTATTTTTTAATTTAAATTTCTGCGTTTCAAAATTCGTTTTTTGATATAAATTAATAGTAAAATAAATAATATTTTCAGTATAATTTTAATATATTCGATTTCAATTTTGAAATAATGTTTTTTAATTTATAATTAAATTTATTTAATAGAAAAGTAAAAGAAAAAGTATTGCCACTTATAAAAAAATGCTATAAACTGCAATAAAAACAAAAATAAAAATTAATCTATCCGTGTTCATACAATCGACGAAAACGAATCCTCGGATGAAGATAGAATTTTATCCTCGGAATTTTTTCTATTCATCCTTGTTCATACAATCGGCCCTAAAGGTGATAAAAAAGATATATCTTTCTATTATCTACTATCCTTCTATATTGTTTCAATCTGTTCAGCCAACGAGGTGACAATAACTTTTTAGTTTAAAGTGCATTGCTCACACTTCAAAGAGTCTCGAGTATTGTGTACACTGCCTGAAACCGTGATCTGGATTTTTGCATTTCCAGCCATAAATTAGTTTTCTTTAAAGTTGGAGCCTCCATATATCTCCTTTTGTAATTGTTGAATGCACTCTTGGTAGTTTATCTTTGGGCGGATCTTTATTGATATAAGTTCGCATCATAGTGACTTCTGAGATACCTGGTCTGCAAATTCACGTGGTGGTAGTTGTACTGATGCTTACAACTAATCTCTTCAAACACAGCATACACAGCTCGTAAAGGTGATCAACTCATTCTACATGCACATATAATAGCTCCCATCAGATATCAAACCTCCGATTTTTAAGAAAAATGTCCAACAGGGCTATAGTTCTGTTAATGGTGCGCAGTAGTTGTCACTCTGCTGCAGAATATCTATGTAGAAGTCATCGAATGTTTCATTGGTTTTCTGCTTGCGTGATCTAATTTTGTCTAGAAATTCGTAAGCAGTATCACGATTACCAAGCTTTCTTCTTGGAACTCCACACACATCTCTCCAAGTTAAGTGCGGATTTCTACGATGGGACAGATTGGTAAGTACTTCTGTACTGCAGCCTTAATGTAGAGGGTTGAAATGAAAGTCAGAACTTAGCTTATTTAATTTATTTGAGCAATTTCACGCAGATTCAACAACGTTTTGACTTGACCCCTTTTAATTTTGATTATTTTTTGTTTATAGATAGTCTTTCATAAATAAAAAAATATAAGTTCTCTTAGAATTTTTTTGTTCGACCAGGGGTCTTCACAGGGTGCCCTTCAATTTTTTGTTATTTTGTGATGTGAGTGCATTTTGATGAGCGATTGTAGAAAAACTACTCAATCGATTTTCATAAATGATATGTCGTTGAATAGGTATTAGAACAAAGTTTTTAAAAATGTACACTGTTAATTTTTTGAAATAATTTTTAACGGTGTAACATAAGAAAAATACGGTGTAATAGTAAAAAAGATGGCATAGCCTTTTTTTTTTAACTAAATTGAAGCTTATTTTATATATAACCACTTGTGAAAGCTTGGGACTTGCGTTATTTTTTGTTTTAAAGATAAAATTCGTTGTGCATATGACTGTCGGAATCATTTTTTTTTGTTCTGAAGGAAAATTATAAAAATGGCGTTATAAACTAGGAGATTTTTTTTTTTATGTTAAACATCAAATATCTTAATATTAGATGAACTTTTTAAAACATTATAAAAATTATATATGTAGTACAATAAATAAAATAAATACAATTGTTAAAAATGATTTACTTATTTTACAAACAGAAGTTTCTTTTGAATAGGAAAACAGTTCTGCAATTGTTTTCTTTGCATTAGATGGCATAAAAAATGAAATGTTTATTTGTCACTTTTAGTAATCACTTGTCACTCTTATAAAAAATAATTTGACAGTCTTGACTGCAAACAAAAAAACCGTATAAATAACAAAATCTTTTAGGAACTTTTGACTGGAGAAGTATTATGTTCGTATTATGTTATTATGGTCAGAAAGTAAAAGATTGTATTTTAACATTAAATTACAAAACGATTTTGTATTTTTTTTTGTTAATTGATATTCATTTTTGTCGGCGTATCCAAAGTTCATGGTAGATTCCTATTTTAAAGCCCATTTGAAAAGTTTTTTTGATGTATCAATAATATCTTTGCTCCCTATACTATAACGGTGTGCAGCACGCTTCAGTGTACCACCAATTCCATCACAAGGTCCCTTTCCATGGCTGGTAGCATGAAAATGACATTCTGAATCAACCTTAAAGTCTTTTTTGTGGTGGCATAAGTTAATTAGGTTATGTTTATTTTTGTATTGAGAAGGTGCACTGTCCGTGTTATAAATTATTTTCGTAATATTAGAATTTATATGCGTTTTGATGAATTCAATAAGTTTTGTAATGAAAAGATGGACTGTAGTACTGTTGTGATCGTTTATATCCGAAATGAGTATAAAAGTTCGGTGCTGTATATATTCACTTGCGGCACTTTTAAAATAAATGACAAATGGATGAATAGTAGCTTGTGAATTATTATAATAATAGCCTTGAACCGCATCCTGAATTATGAAGCCGTAGTTTTCAGAAAAATCCCCTTGAACGAAGCACTTCCTGCTTCTAATTTTTTTTCCTCAATGAATGTAGATTGCTGTTTTGCTATAAAGTTGTGTGGTATCAAAATTTGTAAACGGTAAATAAATCTTTTCATAAATTCTTCTACAGTTTCTATTAAAGTATCCAAATTGCATCGATCAGTGGTATTCCATTGTTGATATTTAACTTGAAGGATTCCTTTAACGTCAAAATTATTTAGTAATTTTTCTTCCAGTTGTTGAAGTTTTTTTGAACATTCATTGCACTTCAAAGTATGCATGAAACAGAGAAACATTAAAATGAAACAAAGTCAATTAATGTTTTATAATTCTGGAAAGCAACATCAGTAATCCAAGACATCTTAGAGTGTTGAATCATTAGTTTTATATTTTGATGTATGGTACACACGCACACATTATGAACTCCTTGGGATAATTTTATACATTCTTGTGGTCAAAGGGACGTGAATTTAGTAAATCCTATTTTCACATCAGGAAACTTATTTTTAAACTCCACAGAAGCTTCATTTAATGTACATAGCAATAAGCGCTTTTGTGTTTTTATGCGCTCATCTGCTTTTTTAAAACATATTGCATCTCGTTTGCCTGGCAATAATCTACTGATTTCATCACTTTTATAGAACTGCTCCACAACATTTATATCTGTTGTGGATACACCTCTTTTATCCGTCGCAGATGAATGCTGAAAATTATTTTCATGTAGAGTTTTACTTTTTTCAACCAAATGACGCGAAGCATTACTGTTGTTTGTTATTATAATTATACTGTTATTATAATTATATTATTGTATTTAAAAATATAATAATTTATATTATTATATTGAAAAAAAATTCTACTTGAAGTCGTATTTTTCATTTATCAAAGGCTATCTATAAATTAAAAATAAACCAAATTAAAAATGGTCGAGTCAAAATGTCGCAACATTTTGCTGATCTTGACTGCAATTGCTTTTTAAAAAGTTCATTTAATAATAAAATATTTGATATTTAACATAAAAAAAAATCTGAATCTAAAAATCGCCATTTTTATAATTTTCCTTCAGACCAAAAAAAAAGTGATTCCCGTCAGTCATATGCACAACGAATTTTATCTTTAAAACAAAAAATAACGCAAGTCCCAAACTTTCACAAGTGGTTATGTTACACCGTTAAAAATTATTTCAAAAAATTAACAATGTACATTTTTAAAAACTTTGTTCTAATACCTATGCAACGACATATCATTTATGAAAATCGATTGAGTAGTTTTTCTACAATCGCTCGTCAAAATGCACTCACATCACAAAATAACAAAAAATTGAGGGGCATCCTTTGAAGACCCCTGGTCGAAAAAAAAAATTCTAAGAGAACTTGTATTTTTTATTTATGAAAGACTATCCATAAACAAAAAATAATAATAAAAGAGAGACTTCTTTGTCCGAACTGCGTACAATATATAATATAATAAACAATATATAATATAATAAACAAAAAATAATAATAAAAGAGAGACTTCTTTGTCCGAACTGCGTACAAATGGAATAGTTTGCCGGAACACTTAGTCTCAGGTGGCTTCAACCCACAGATGTTTAAAAAAAGCGTTAATCTACACCTCAGAACGCCAGTTGTTGTGGGACCCAGGTCTAGACCTAGGTCTTAAAAGGTATTTATGTGTTGTTGTGACACATATTCTAAACCCTATTACACAACACATTTTATTAAAAAAAAAAAAAAATCAAAATTAAAAGGGGTCAAGTCAAAATTTCCCAAAAATTTGCTGAACTTGTGTGAAATTGCTCATTTACTATATTTAAAAAATTATTATTTTAATTTATTTAAATCAATTAATTTATTTAATTTAATTAATTAATTTAATGTGTTTAATTTATTTAATTTATTTAATTTATTTAGTTTATTTAATTTATTTAAATTATTTAATTTATTTAAATTATTTAATTTATTTAATTTTTTTAATTTATTTAGCTTATTTAAGTTATTTAATTTATTTAATCTATTTAATTTATTTAACGTATTTAATTTATTTAAATTATTTAATTTATTTTGTTTATTTAATTTATTGAATTTAATTAATCTATTTAATTTATTTAATATATATAATTTATTTAATTTATTTACTTTATTTAATTTATTTAATTTATTTAATTTATTTAATTTATTTAATTTATTTAATTTATTGAATTAATTTAATTCATTGAATTTATTGAATTTATGTAATTAATTTAATTAATTTAACTTATTAATTTATTGGATTTATTTAATTTATTGAATTTGTTTAATTTATTGAATTTATTTTATTTGTTTAATTTGATTAATTTGTTTAACTTTTTTAATTTATCTAATTTAATTAGTTTATTCAATTTATTTAATTTTCAAAAATGTTTTGTTTTCATTTATTTCATTTATTTAGTTTATTTAATTTATGTAATTTATGTAATTTATGTTGTAATATATGTAATTTATGTAATTTGTGTAATTTATTTAATTTATTTGATTTATTTAATATGTTTTATTTATTTAATTTAGTTAATTTTTTATTCATTCAATTTATTTAATTTATATGATTTATTTAATTTGTTTAATTTATTCAACTTATTTAATTTATTTGTTTTATTTTATAAATAATTTATTCAATGTTTATTATTAACTTCCCGATATGTGGAAGTTATTGTTTTTGGGTCGATTTTCGAAATCGGAATTTTTATGATATCTTTACGTTTCATGACCTCCTGAAGCTGTTTAGACTATTTTTAGCTGTCAGTATGTGTGTGCGTGTGTGTGTATGTGTGTGTATATCGCTGTATGGAGAATTTTTGCACAACGCTTTCCCAACAACCGATATGTCGATTTTAACGAAAATGGTTGCAATCGATGTATCTTGTCGTAACTTAGAGCTCAGTCTTTTTCTAGCGAAATTAAATCATTTGTTTTTTAGTGGTTTCCAAAAAACTGAAAATGATCTCTTGCAAATATCATGAGATTAAATAATGCTATCAGGGTCATAAAGCTTCAATATTGTTTGTCATCATGTCTGACATTTATAATGAGGTTTGTATAAACAATTGCTATCTTAGTTTTTGAGATTTTTAACAAAATGTGAAAAAACTACGTGATATTTTCTGTATGCATGATATCTGGATGAAACTTTGGTATGTAAATGAGCTGCAAACGCATCCGAGTTTATTGAATATCAAAAACCTGAGTTTTTTTCTAAATTTGACAAAAAGGTCAGAGGTTCGAGAGTAGATTGCTTGGTCAACTGTTTATTAACTTCCCGATATAAGAAGTTATTGTTTTTAGGTCGATTTTCAAAATCGAAATTTTTATAATATCTTTACGTTTCAAGACCTCCTGAAGCTGTATAGGCTATTTTTAGCTCCCAGTATTTATGTGTGTGTGGGTATTTGCGTGTGTATCGTCGTATGTGGACAAACATTTTTTACAATGCTTTCTCAACAACGGATTATACGATTTCAACTTTAATGATCACAATCGATATATCTTGGCGTAACTTACAGTCCAGTCCTTTTCTAATGAAATCAGTTCATTTATTTTTTAGTGGTTTCCAAAAAACAGAAAATCATCTCTTGCAAATATTAAGAGAATAAATAATGCTTTCAAGACCATTTACCTCCCATTTTGTTTGTCATCATGTCAGACATTTATAATGACATTTGTATAAACAATTGCTATCTTACTTTTTGAGTTTTTTAAGAAAATTTGAAAAATAGGTGTTATTTTCATTACGCAAACGCATGAGAACTTGATGAAATTTTCAAATTAAAATGAGCTACAAACGAATCCGGGTTTATTTGAATATGGAAAATATGCTATTTTGGATGAACTATTTTCAAAATCTGGCAAAGGAGTCGGGGAGGATGTCTGTAGTTCTTTGAACAACTTCAATAACATTCAGTCCTGACGTTTAATTTTGTTGAAACTTAGAGCATAACGTTTTTGTAATGTTTATAGTAGTTTTGCAACTTTTCACTTTCGGTTAAAAACTTTATCTTATTCTTTTAAATATATCACAACAACAGCCACAGTTATTAAGTGTTTTTGCCGAATGTTTGGTAAAACTTTTTAGTTAACATGAGATAGAACAAATTTGCTTTTGAAGTGTCTTGTATATAGTGGTCGCCGTTCATCAAACAAATGCTGACCTTTTATCTTACCATAAGGTTAGGTTGTTGTGTTGGAGATCATTTTTGATATTGATCATTTTAATGATATCTTCACCTTTCAATACCTTCTGAATCGGTCTAGACAACTTATTTTAGTTTGCAGTTTGAGTTTGCAGTTTTGTTATTAAATTTAAATATGATTACACACTGCACGTACACATCCAAATTCTATTAAAAAAATTATTACAATTGGTGTGTCGTATAATAAATAAATCTTAATTTTGCATATTTAAGTCTTTAAAAACCCCCATTGGGCAATATTCACTTTTTGTTGACTTTTTTTTCCAATTTGTTTTAATATTTATTTTGTAATTTTTCGTTTTTTATTTGTATTTATTGCAGTTAAATTATATTGTACAATTTTTTTCATGTTTGGTACTTTAGTATACCATATACCTTATCCAGTAACTGGTTAGTTTTTAATCTTACGGGAAGTTCTTGGCGTGGCCCCTATGGTCACACCCCCATCCCACTAGTTTTTTTGTTTCAGTTGATTTAATATTTTTGTTTAATCTTAAATTTCCTTGTTTTGACACACTTGACGATTTTTTTGACACACTTGCGGTACAGTTATCGAACACATCGTCCTTTCGGCTCTTTCCATTGAGTAAACTTATTTTTAGAAGAAAAACATTTTTCAAATCCGTCAAGCGGTTTTCTAGATTTCGTAGGTTGTGACGGCCTACAGACAGACATACATTTTTTTGCTTATTTAGAATCAGTAGGTTCTAAAACGTCGAGAAATGCCAAAAAAGTGGGGGTAAGAATTTCACTTTGAGCTCATGAATGTAATACTTAGGTCTTTCAGACCGAAGTAATAAAAGTAAACTATTTTCGATGATAAGATATGAAATAAATAAATAAATTGTAATCTCAAATTGTAATCTTTATAAGACGGTCCATTCCCAGAGAGCCTTTGCAGCGTTAATACGCTTCTTTTAACGAGTATAATGCAAAGCGGTTGTATAAATATATATCCACCCTGAAGCCAATTCCATTTAAAATCATTACATAAGTCGTCATCCCTCGATATTTCACGTTTATTTATACCACTAATACTTTTTGGTTTATCTAGGTACAACATGCTATTCCTTCCAGAGTGATCTGGGAAAGTGAAATAGATAAGCATAAAAGTAGTCAACTTCTGTTAGATTAGATTAAATTACGAGGAGCTTGGAAGGCCTGTTACACCTGACATATTTGCTACTTGGTGAATCTTCAGTTAGAGCATCTCCTCTAAACCTGCTGTGGAAAGGAATTTTAAAGTATGGGGAGGGTTCAATATATAAAGGTCATTTCCGTAAATACAGTACTCTTTCTCATGCGAAAAAGGATCCAAACTTTTGTATCTTCTCAGTTTCTTTCTCAAGCTCACAGAATCTAATTTTATACCTTTTCCCCCACCCCAATACTCTTGAGCTGTTTATCAATCAACTGTTTTCTGCTAGGACACCTATTAGTATTCTTAAGTTGTTCTTCTTTAGTTTCAAACATATTTTTAAATGAAATGGGAAAATTGAGGTTTTCTGTAAGGAACAAAATTTATGTCTCTTTTTTTGTTTGTCTGATCTCTGTAACGTATTTCAGGCTGAATATGCACCAATAAAAGAGGTAGTAGAATGGTTATACTAAAATGTAATATATGTAAGGAATATTGGCATTTTCCTGGGAAGTTGTCGGATGGCAATGAAGATTTGAGCCTCACTAGATCTAGCCTTATAATGCTAAAATCACAACGACACTGTCTAGCATCTCGTAACAAAATGGACAATCATTTTATTATTCACCTCGTTTGGCCATTTATATATAACATACAAAATTTTAGACTGATGCGTTCTATAGAGAAGATGGCGTTTCTTGCTTTGTGTCACCAAGCATGACAACTTTGAAATAACCGTTTGCTTCATGGAAAATGTTGCATAATAAAGTAGTATTTAATGCAAAAATACAAGATGGTCAGAGAGCACTATATGTGTGATTGGAGACAGACCTGACCTGAGCAACTTTAATAATAAATCATAGAAAAACGAACGCCTAAAATATTTTTCGCTTCTTAAGAAGCTCTAGATAGTTCCCGATGGAGTAGAGCTTAAATAGCAAAGATTTTCTTATGGTATGTCTACGAAAAATTTTAGACAGTCCTTTGGCTCGTATACTAGACCTAAACCAACATTACCTATCGAAAGGGTTCTGTTCTTTGCATTACATCATTATATGTGATATTTTATTCATTGAGAGCTACGGATATTTCCATAGGGATCTGCCAGAACGCATCCTTCAAATCGAGATTTGAGATGTATTAAGATTTGGTCAATGGACTTTGAATTCCTTGTATTTGTTTAGTCCCTAGGCCTTCAACTACATAATTTTGTGATTACCACATATTTTATACTTCGTGATTTGCCTGTCCTTGACGAGCCTGAAAACATTTGTTCTATGATTTTTCTCAAATCGGCCGCTTTTGCGTTCGGCAAGCTCCGAAAAATGCCGATTGCCCGCGATCTTGTAAATTTGCTACCACATTTATTTTTTTTGACTATGGAGGTTGGAAATTTGTTTTAGAATACGAGGGTAAGCTTGTCCGACCAAAATGTGTTTGCTATTGTCGAGTCCGACAACTGACATTTTGGATGTTTGGGTTGTCGGACTAGACAATAGCAGACAAATTTTTGTCGGACAAGGTTACCCTTGTGTTCTCAATCAAATTTGCAACCCCCATAGTTAAAAAAAAACAAAAATTTACAAGATCCCGGGTAATCGGCATTTTTCGGAGCTTGCCGAAAGCAAAAGCGGCCAAGGACTCGCCAAGGACAGGCGCATCACGAAGTATAAAATATGTGGTAATCACAAAATTATGTAGGTGAAGGCCCAAGGACTAGTAGTAAAGAGTATGCTAAAGGTTTCGTGAAAGCGTTCACTTTCCGTGAGAGCCGAACTTAACCTGGTTTTTGGACCAAGACTACAGTAGATGATCAGGAGCTTGTAGAGCTTTTAACTATCCCCAAGAGCAACATTCAATCCAACACCTCTCCTAATAACCTCTCAACAGCCAGATATATGAAATAATGTCGCTGTTTTGTTGGACGCACGTCACCGGTATCGATATAGTGTTCCAATAAAGCAGTTTTTCTCAATGCCAGCTCCGAAAAGGACTGCAGGAGTTTGATGAGACCTGCTAGCCTTTGATATTCAACTGTTTTAGACTAGAATCTAGATAATGAAGGTATATTTATTTCTATTGCAAATTGCTATAAAAAAGATTAATATAAATTGAAAAGTGTTAAAAATTCAATACTCAAATATAATTTCTATGTAAGAGATAGGTCTACCATCACCTAAATGATTTCCTGATTCGGTTGAAGTATACGTTCGTGGAAAATACTCATGGAGAGATGGACATGTCCTTTCTGCAGTGCTGATGTGTTAATTTAGTTCTCAAGATTTCCATAGTGATACTAATAGCATTTACATGTTGCCGTTGCTGTACCAATTCCGTTTGCTATAAAAAATCTCAACCTCAACATAAAAATACGAATCATAATTGGCCGACACTAAGGGCCGATTGTATGAATGCGGATAGAAGATAAACCCTCGGATTAATCGTCGTTTGTATTGTATGAATCAGGATAGATTAAAAAATCTATCCGTGGATTGTTGATCTATCCTTTGATCTATCTTCTATTTTTCTTCTATAAAGAAGGCTACAGACCTACAATCAATTTGTCAATCAATTCGAAAACGAAAATAAACGATATAAAATTTAATGTATAAATCCCCTAAATTTTATTTCGTTTATTTACGTTTTCAATTGATTGAAGGTCTGTAGCCTGCTTAAAAAAGGTACAACTTTTTTCTTGACATGCGCATAGCAGAAAAGTTTTGTTTTGAATTTGTGGTTATTTTTTAATTTAAATTTCTGCGTTTCAAAATTCGTTTTTTGATATAAATTAATAGTAAAATAAATAATATTTTCAGTATAATTTTAATATATTCGATTTCAATTTTGAAATAATGTTTTTTAATTTATAATTAAATTTATTTAATAGAAAAGTAAAAGAAAAAGTATTGCCACTTATAAAAAAATGCTATAAACTGCAATAAAAACAAAAATAAAAATTAATCTATCCGTGTTCATACAATCGACGAAAACGAATCCTCGGATGAAGATAGAATTTTATCCTCGGAATTTTTTCTATTCATCCTTGTTCATACAATCGGCCCTAAAGGTGATAAAAAAGATATATCTTTCTATTATCTACTATCCTTCTATATTGTTTCAATCTGTTCAGCCAACGAGGTGACAATAACTTTTTAGTTTAAAGTGCATTGCTCACACTTCAAAGAGTCTCGAGTATTGTGTACACTGCCTGAAACCGTGATCTGGATTTTTGCATTTCCAGCCATAAATTAGTTTTCTTTAAAGTTGGAGCCTCCATATATCTCCTTTTGTAATTGTTGAATGCACTCTTGGTAGTTTATCTTTGGGCGGATCTTTATTGATATAAGTTCGCATCATAGTGACTTCTGAGATACCTGGTCTGCAAATTCACGTGGTGGTAGTTGTACTGATGCTTACAACTAATCTCTTCAAACACAGCATACACAGCTCGTAAAGGTGATCAACTCATTCTACATGCATATAATAGCTCCCATCAGATATCAAACCTCCGATTTTTAAGAAAAATGTCCAACAGGGCTATAGTTCTGTTAATGGTGCGCAGTAGTTGTCACTCTGCTGCAGAATATCTATGTAGAAGTCATCGAATGTTTCATTGGTTTTCTGCTTGCGTGATCTAATTTTGTCTAGAAATTCGTAAGCAGTATCACGATTACCAAGCTTTCTTCTTGGAACTCCACACACATCTCTCCAAGTTAAGTGCGGATTTCTACGATGGGACAGATTGGTAAGTACTTCTGTACTGCAGCCTTAATGTAGAGGGTTGAAATGAAAGTCAGAATTTAGCTTATTTAATTTATTTGAGCAATTTCACGCAGATTCAACAACGTTTTGACTTGACCCTTTTTAATTTTGATTATTTTTTGTTTATAGATAGTCTTTCATAAATAAAAAAATATAAGTTCTCTTAGAATTTTTTTGTTCGACCAGGGGTCTTCACAGGGTGCCCTTCAATTTTTTGTTATTTTGTGATGTGAGTGCATTTTGATGAGCGATTGTAGAAAAACTACTCAATCGATTTTCATAAATGATATGTCGTTGAATAGGTATTAGAACAAAGTTTTTAAAAATGTACACTGTTAATTTTTTGAAATAATTTTTAACGGTGTAACATAAGAAAAATACGGTGTAATAGTAAAAAAGATGGCATAGCCTTTTTTTTTTTAACTAAATTGAAGCTTATTTTATATATAACCACTTGTGAAAGCTTGGGACTTGCGTTATTTTTTGTTTTAAAGATAAAATTCGTTGTGCATATGACTGTCGGAATCATTTTTTTTTGTTCTGAAGGAAAATTATAAAAATGGCGTTATAAACTAGGAGATTTTTTTTTTTATGTTAAACATCAAATATCTTAATATTAGATGAACTTTTTAAAACATTATAAAAATTATATATGTAGTACAATAAATAAAATAAATACAATTGTTAAAAATGATTTACTTATTTTACAAACAGAAGTTTCTTTTGAATAGGAAAACAGTTCTGCAATTGTTTTCTTTGCATTAGATGGCATAAAAAATGAAATGTTTATTTGTCACTTTTAGTAATCACTTGTCACTCTTATAAAAAATAATTTGACAGTCTTGACTGCAAACAAAAAAACCGTATAAATAACAAAATCTTTTAGGAACTTTTGACTGGAGAAGTATTATGTTCGTATTATGTTATTATGGTCAGAAAGTAAAAGATTGTATTTTAACATTAAATTACAAAACGATTTTGTATTTTTTTTTGTTAATTGATATTCATTTTTGTCGGCGTATCCAAAGTTCATGGTAGATTCCTATTTTAAAGCCCATTTGAAAAGTTTTTTTGATGTATCAATAATATCTTTGCTCCCTATACTATAACGGTGTGCAGCACGCTTCAGTGTACCACCAATTCCATCACAAGGTCCCTTTCCATGGCTGGTAGCATGAAAATGACATTCTGAATCAACCTTAAAGTCTTTTTTGTGGTGGCATAAGTTAATTAGGTTATGTTTATTTTTGTATTGAGAAGGTGCACTGTCCGTGTTATAAATTATTTTCGTAATATTAGAATTTATATGCGTTTTGATGAATTCAATAAGTTTTGTAATGAAAAGATGGACTGTAGTACTGTTGTGATCGTTTATATCCGAAATGAGTATAAAAGTTCGGTGCTGTATATATTCACTTGCGGCACTTTTAAAATAAATGACAAATGGATGAATAGTAGCTTGTGAATTATTATAATAATAGCCTTGAACCGCATCCTGAATTATGAAGCCGTAGTTTTCAGAAAAATCCCCTTGAACGAAGCACTTCCTGCTTCTAATTTTTTTTCCTCAATGAATGTAGATTGCTGTTTTGCTATAAAGTTGTGTGGTATCAAAATTTGTAAACGGTAAATAAATCTTTTCATAAATTCTTCTACAGTTTCTATTAAAGTATCCAAATTGCATCGATCAGTGGTATTCCATTGTTGATATTTAACTTGAAGGATTCCTTTAACGTCAAAATCATTTAGTAATTTTTCTTCCAGTTGTTGAAGTTTTTTTGAACATTCATTGCACTTCAAAGTATGCATGAAACAGAGAAACATTAAAATGAAACAAAGTCAATTAATGTTTTATAATTCTGGAAAGCAACATCAGTAATCCAAGACATCTTAGAGTGTTGAATCATTTGTTTTATATTTTGATGTATGGTACACACGCACACATTATGAACTCCTTGGGATAATTTTATACATTCTTGTGGTCAAAGGGACGTGAATTTAGTAAATCCTATTTTCACATCAGGAAACTTATTTTTAAACTCCACAGAAGCTTCATTTAATGTACATAGCAATAAGCGCTTTTGTGTTTTTATGCGCTCATCTGCTTTTTTAAAACATATTGCATCTCGTTTGCCTGGCAATAATCTACTGATTTCATCACTTTTATAGAACTGCTCCACAACATTTATATCTGTTGTGGATACACCTCTTTTATCCGTCGCAGATGAATGCTGAAAATTATTTTCATGTAGAGTTTTACTTTTTTCAACCAAATGACGCGAAGCATTACTGTTGTTTGTTATTATAATTATACTGTTATTATAATTATATTATTGTATTTAAAAATATAATAATTTATATTATTATATTGAAAAAAAATTCTACTTGAAGTCGTATTTTTCATTTATCAAAGGCTATCTATAAATTAAAAATAAACCAAATTAAAAATGGTCGAGTCAAAATGTCGCAACATTTTGCTGATCTTGACTGCAATTGCTTTTTAAAAAGTTCATTTAATAATAAAATATTTGATATTTAACATAAAAAAAAATCTGAATCTAAAAATCGCCATTTTTATAATTTTCCTTCAGACCAAAAAAAAAGTGATTCCCGTCAGTCATATGCACAACGAATTTTATCTTTAAAACAAAAAATAACGCAAGTCCCAAACTTTCACAAGTGGTTATGTTACACCGTTAAAAATTATTTCAAAAAATTAACAATGTACATTTTTAAAAACTTTGTTCTAATACCTATGCAACGACATATCATTTATGAAAATCGATTGAGTAGTTTTTCTACAATCGCTCGTCAAAATGCACTCACATCACAAAATAACAAAAAATTGAGGGGCATCCTTTGAAGACCCCTGGTCGAAAAAAAAAATTCTAAGAGAACTTGTATTTTTTATTTATGAAAGACTATCCATAAACAAAAAATAATAATAAAAGAGAGACTTCTTTGTCCAAACTGCGTACAATATATAATATAATAAACAATATATAATATAATAAACAAAAAATAATAATAAAAGAGAGACTTCTTTGTCCGAACTGCGTACAAATGGAATAGTTTGCCGGAACACTTAGTCTCAGGTGGCTTCAACCCACAGATGTTTAAAAAAAGCGTTAATCTACACCTCAGAACGCCAGTTGTTGTGGGACCCAGGTCTAGACCTAGGTCTTAAAAGGTATTTATGTGTTGTTGTGACACATATTCTAAACCCTATTACACAACACATTTTATTAAAAAAAAAAAAAAATCAAAATTAAAAGGGGTCAAGTCAAAATTTCCCAAAAATTTGCTGAACTTGTGTGAAATTGCTCATTTACTATATTTAAAAAATTATTATTTTAATTTATTTAAATCAATTAATTTATTTAATTTAATTAATTAATTTAATGTGTTTAATTTATTTAATTTATTTAATTTATTTAGTTTATTTAATTTATTTAAATTATTTAATTTATTTAATTTATTTAAATTATTTAATTTATTTAATTTTTTTAATTTATTTAGCTTATTTAAGTTATTTAATTTATTTAATCTATTTAATTTATTTAACGTATTTAATTTATTTAAATTATTTAATTTATTTTGTTTATTTAATTTATTGAATTTAATTAATCTATTTAATTTATTTAATATATATAATTTATTTAATTTATTTACTTTATTTAATTTATTTAATTTATTTAATTTATTTAATTTATTTAATTTATTTAATTTATTGAATTAATTTAATTCATTGAATTTATTGAATTTATGTAATTAATTTAATTAATTTAACTTATTAATTTATTGGATTTATTTAATTTATTGAATTTGTTTAATTTATTGAATTTATTTTATTTGTTTAATTTGATTAATTTGTTTAACTTTTTTAATTTATCTAATTTAATTAGTTTATTCAATTTATTTAATTTTCAAAAATGTTTTGTTTTCATTTATTTAGTTTATTTAATTTATGTAATTTATGTTGTAATATATGTAATTTATGTAATTTGTGTAATTTATTTAATTTATTTGATTTATTTAATATGTTTTATTTATTTAATTTAGTTAATTTTTTATTCATTCAATTTATTTAATTTATATGATTTATTTAATTTGTTTAATTTATTCAACTTATTTAATTTATTTGTTTTATTTTATAAATAATTTATTCAATGTTTATTATTAACTTCCCGATATGTGGAAGTTATTGTTTTTGGGTCGATTTTCGAAATCGGAATTTTTATGATATCTTTACGTTTCATGACCTCCTGAAGCTGTTTAGACTATTTTTAGCTGTCAGTATGTGTGTGCGTGTGTGTGTATGTGTGTGTATATCGCTGTATGGAGAATTTTTGCACAACGCTTTCCCAACAACCGATGTGTCGATTTTAACGAAAATGGTTGCAATCGATGTATCTTGTCGTAACTTAGAGCTCAGTCTTTTTCTAGCGAAATTAAATCATTTGTTTTTTAGTGGTTTCCAAAAAACTGAAAATGATCTCTTGCAAATATCATGAGATTAAATAATGCTATCAGGGTCATAAAGCTTCAATATTGTTTGTCATCATGTCTGACATTTATAATGAGGTTTGTATAAACAATTGCTATCTTAGTTTTTGAGATTTTTAACAAAATGTGAAAAAACTACGTGATATTTTCTGTATGCATGATATCTGGATGAAACTTTGGTATGTAAATGAGCTGCAAACGCATCCGAGTTTATTGAATATCAAAAACCTGAGTTTTTTTCTAAATTTGACAAAAAGGTCAGAGGTTCGAGAGTAGATTGCTTGGTCAACTGTTTATTAACTTCCCGATATAAGAAGTTATTGTTTTTAGGTCGATTTTCAAAATCGAAATTTTTATAATATCTTTACGTTTCAAGACCTCCTGAAGCTGTATAGGCTATTTTTAGCTCCCAGTATTTATGTGTGTGTGGGTATTTGCGTGTGTATCGTCGTATGTGGACAAACATTTTTTACAATGCTTTCTCAACAACGGATTATACGATTTCAACTTTAATGATCACAATCGATATATCTTGGCGTAACTTACAGTCCAGTCCTTTTCTAATGAAATCAGTTCATTTATTTTTTAGTGGTTTCCAAAAAACAGAAAATCATCTCTTGCAAATATTAAGAGAATAAATAATGCTTTCAAGACCATTTACCTCCCATTTTGTTTGTCATCATGTCAGACATTTATAATGACATTTGTATAAACAATTGCTATCTTACTTTTTGAGTTTTTTAAGAAAATTTGAAAAATAGGTGTTATTTTCATTACGCAAACGCATGAGAACTTGATGAAATTTTCAAATTAAAATGAGCTACAAACGAATCCGGGTTTATTTGAATATGGAAAATATGCTATTTTGGATGAACTATTTTCAAAATCTGGCAAAGGAGTCGGGGAGGATGTCTGTAGTTCTTTGAACAACTTCAATAACATTCAGTCCTGACGTTTAATTTTGTTGAAACTTAGAGCATAACGTTTTTGTAATGTTTATAGTAGTTTTGCAACTTTTCACTTTCGGTTAAAAACTTTATCTTATTCTTTTAAATATATCACAACAACAGCCACAGTTATTAAGTGTTTTTGCCGAATGTTTGGTAAAACTTTTTAGTTAACATGAGATAGAACAAATTTGCTTTTGAAGTGTCTTGTATATAGTGGTCGCCGTTCATCAAACAAATGCTGACCTTTTATCTTACCATAAGGTTAGGTTGTTGTGTTGGAGATCATTTTTGATATTGATCATTTTAATGATATCTTCACCTTTCAATACCTTCTGAATCGGTCTAGACAACTTATTTTAGTTTGCAGTTTGAGTTTGCAGTTTTGTTATTAAATTTAAATATGATTACACACTGCACGTACACATCCAAATTCTATTTAAAAAATTATTACAATTGGTGTGTCGTATAATAAATAAATCTTAATTTTGCATATTTAAGTCTTTAAAAACCCCCATTGGGCAATATTCACTTTTTGTTGACTTTTTTTTCCAATTTGTTTTAATATTTATTTTGTAATTTTTCGTTTTTTATTTGTATTTATTGCAGTTAAATTATATTGTACAATTTTTTTCATGTTTGGTACTTTAGTATACCATATACCTTATCCAGTAACTGGTTAGTTTTTAATCTTACGGGAAGTTCTTGGCGTGGCCCCTATGGTCACACCCCCATCCCACTAGTTTTTTTGTTTCAGTTGATTTAATATTTTTGTTTAATCTTAAATTTCCTTGTTTTGACACACTTGACGATTTTTTTGACACACTTGCGGTACAGTTATCGAACACATCGTCCTTTCGGCTCTTTCCATTGAGTAAACTTATTTTTAGAAGAAAAACATTTTTCAAATCCGTCAAGCGGTTTTCTAGATTTCGTAGGTTGTGACGGCCTACAGACAGACATACATTTTTTTTGCTTATTTAGAATCAGTAGGTTCTAAAACGTCGAGAAATGCCAAAAAAGTGGGGGTAAGAATTTCACTTTGAGCTCATGAATGTAATACTTAGGTCTTTCAGACCGAAGTAATAAAAGTAAACTATTTTCGATGATAAGATATGAAATAAATAAATAAATTGTAATCTCAAATTGTAATCTTTATAAGACGGTCCATTCCCAGAGAGCCTTTGCAGCGTTAATACGCTTCTTTTAACGAGTATAATGCAAAGCGGCTGTATAAATATATATCCACCCTGAAGCCAATTCCATTTAAAATCATTACATAAGTCGTCATCCCTCGATATTTCACGTTTATTTATACCACTAATACTTTTTGGTTTATCTAGGTACAACATGCTATTCCTTCCAGAGTGATCTGGGAAAGTGAAATAGATAAGCATAAAAGTAGTCAACTTCTGTTAGATTAGATTAAATTACGAGGAGCTTGGAAGGCCTGTTACACCTGACATATTTGCTACTTGGTGAATCTTCAGTTAGAGCATCTCCTCTAAACCTGCTGTGGAAAGGAATTTTAAAGTATGGGGAGGGTTCAATATATAAAGGTCATTTCCGTAAATACAGTACTCTTTCTCATGCGAAAAAGGATCCAAACTTTTGTATCTTCTCAGTTTCTTTCTCAAGCTCACAGAATCTAATTTTATACCTTTTCCCCACCCCAATACTCTTGAGCTGTTTATCAATCAACTGTTTTCTGCTAGGACACCTATTAGTATTCTTAAGTTGTTCTTCTTTAGTTTCAAACATATTTTTAAATGAAATGGGAAAATTGAGGTTTTCTGTAAGGAACAAAATTTATGTCTCTTTTTTTGTTTGTCTGATCTCTGTAACGTATTTCAGGCTGAATATGCACCAATAAAAGAGGTAGTAGAATGGTTATACTAAAATGTAATATATGTAAGGAATATTGGCATTTTCCTGGGAAGTTGTCGGATGGCAATGAAGATTTGAGCCTCACTAGATCTAGCCTTATAATGCTAAAATCACAACGACACTGTCTAGCATCTCGTAACAAAATGGACAATCATTTTATTATTCACCTCGTTTGGCCATTTATATATAACATACAAAATTTTAGACTGATGCGTTCTATAGAGAAGATGGCGTTTCTTGCTTTGTGTCACCAAGCATGACAACTTTGAAATAACCGTTTGCTTCATGGAAAATGTTGCATAATAAAGTAGTATTTAATGCAAAAATACAAGATGGTCAGAGAGCACTATATGTGTGATTGGAGACAGACCTGACCTGAGCAACTTTAATAATAAATCATAGAGAGACGAACGCCTAAGATATTTTTCGCTTCTTAAGAAGCTCTAGATAGTTCCCGATGGAGTAGAGCTTAAATAGCAAAGATTTTCTTATGGTATGTCTACGAAAAATTTTAGACAGTCCTTTGGCTCGTATACTAGACCTAAACCAACATTACCTATCGAAAGGGTTCTGTTCTTTGCATTACATCATTATATGTGATATTTTATTCATTGAGAGCTACGGATATTTCCATAGGGATCTGCCAGAACGCATCCTTCAAATCGAGATTTGAGATGTATTGAGATTTGGTCAATGGACTTTGAATTCCTTGTATTTGTTTAGTCCCTAGGCCTTCAACTACATAATTTTGTGATTACCACATATTTTATACTTCGTGATTTGCCTGTCCTTGACGAGCCTGAAAACATTTGTTCTATGATTTTTCTCAAATCGGCCGCTTTTGCGTTCGGCAAGCTCCGAAAAATGCCGATTGCCCGCGATCTTGTAAATTTGCTACCACATTTATTTTTTTTGACTATGGAGGTTGGAAATTTGTTTTAGAATACGAGGGTAAGCTTGTCCGACCAAAATGTGTTTGCTATTGTCGAGTCCGACAACTGACATTTTGGATGTTTGGGTTGTCGGACTAGACAATAGCAGACAAATTTTTGTCGGACAAGGTTACCCTTGTGTTCTCAATCAAATTTCCAACCCCCATAGTTAAAAAAAAACAAAAATTTACAAGATCCCGGGTAATCGGCATTTTTCGGAGCTTGCCGAAAGCAAAAGCGGCCAAGGACTCGCCAAGGACAGGCGCATCACGAAGTATAAAATATGTGGTAATCACAAAATTATGTAGGTGAAGGCCCAAGGACTAGTAGTAAAGAGTATGCTAAAGGTTTCGTGAAAGCGTTCACTTTCCGTGAGAGCCGAACTTAACCTGGTTTTTGGACCAAGACTACAGTAGATGATCAGGAACTTGTAGAGCTTTTAACTATCCCCAAGAGCAACATTCAATCCAACACCTCTCCTAATAACCTCTCAACAGCCAGATATATGAAATAATGTCGCTGTTTTGTTGGACGCACGTCACCGGTATCGATATAGTGTTCCAATAAAGCAGTTTTTCTCAATGCCAGCTCCGAAAAGGACTGCAGGAGTTTGATGAGACCTGCTGGCCTTTGATATTCAACTGTTTTAGACTAGAATCTAGATAATGAAGGTATATTTATTTCTATTGCAAATTGCTATAAAAAAGATTAATATAAATTGAAAAGTGTTAAAAATTCAATACTCAAATATAATTTCTATGTAAGAGATAGGTCTACCATCACCTAAATGATTTCCTGATTCGGTTGAAGTATACGTTCGTGGAAAATACTCATGGAGAGATGGACATGTCCTTTCTGCAGTGCTGATGTGTTAATTTAGTTCTCAAGATTTCCATAGTGATACTAATAGCATTTACATGTTGCCGTTGCTGTACCAATTCCGTTTGCTATAAAAAATCTCAACCTCAACATAAAAATACGAATCATAATTGGCCGACACTAAGGGCCGATTGTATGAATGCGGATAGAAGATAATTCCTCGGATTAATCGTCGTTTGTATTGTATGAATCAGGATAGATTAAAAAATCTATCCGTGGATTGTTGATCTATCCTTTGATCTATCTTCTATTTTTCTTCTATAAAGAAGGCTACAGACCTACAATCAATTTGTCAATCAATTCGAAAACGAAAATAAACGATATAAAATTTAATGTATAAATCCCCTAAATTTTATTTCGTTTATTTACGTTTTCAATTGATTGAAGGTCTGTAGCCTGCTTAAAAAAGGTACAACTTTTTTCTTGACATGCGCATAGCAGAAAAGTTTTGTTTTGAATTTGTGGTTATTTTTTAATTTAAATTTCTGCGTTTCAAAATTCGTTTTTTGATATAAATTAATAGTAAAATAAATAATATTTTCAGTATAATTTTAATATATTCGTTTTCAATTTTGAAATAATGTTTTTTAATTTATAATTAAATTTATTTAATAGAAAAGTAAAAGAAAAAGTATTGCCACTTATAAAAAAATGCTATAAACTGCAATAAAAACAAAAATAAAAATTAATCTATCCGTGTTCATACAATCGACGAAAACGAATCCTCGGATGAAGATAGAATTTTATCCTCGGAATTTTTTCTATTCATCCTTGTTCATACAATCGGCCCTAAAGGTGATAAAAAAGATATATCTTTCTATTATCTACTATCCTTCTATATTGTTTCAATCTGTTCAGCCAACGAGGTGACAATAACTTTTTAGTTTAAAGTGCATTGCTCACACTTCAAAGAGTCTCGAGTATTGTGTACACTGCCTGAAACCGTGATCTGGATTTTTGCATTTCCAGCCATAAATTAGTTTTCTTTAAAGTTGGAGCCTCCATATATCTCCTTTTGTAATTGTTGAATGCACTCTTGGTAGTTTATCTTTGGGCGGATCTTTATTGATATAAGTTCGCATCATAGTGACTTCTGAGATACCTGGTCTGCAAATTCACGTGGTGGTAGTTGTACTGATGCTTACAACTAATCTCTTCAAACACAGCATACACAGCTCGTAAAGGTGATCAACTCATTCTACATGCACATATAATAGCTCCCATCAGATATCAAACCTCCGATTTTTAAGAAAAATGTCCAACAGGGCTATAGTTCTGTTAATGGTGCGCAGGAGTTGTCACTCTGCTGCAGAATATCTATGTAGAAGTCATCGAATGTTTCATTGGTTTTCTGCTTGCGTGATCTAATTTTGTCTAGAAATTCGTAAGCAGTATCACGATTACCAAGCTTTCTTCTTGGAACTCCACACACATCTCTCCAAGTTAAATGCGGATTTCTACGATGGGACAGATTGGTAAGTACTTCTGTACTGCAGCCTTAATGTAGAGGGTTGAAATGAAAGTCAGAATTTAGCTTATTTAATTTATTTGAGCAATTTCACGCAGATTCAACAACGTTTTGACTTGACCCCTTTTAATTTTGATTATTTTTTGTTTATAGATAGTCTTTCATAAATAAAAAAATATAAGTTCTCTTAGAATTTTTTTGTTCGACCAGGGGTCTTCACAGGGTGCCCTTCAATTTTTTGTTATTTTGTGATGTGAGTGCATTTTGATGAGCGATTGTAGAAAAACTACTCAATCGATTTTCATAAATGATATGTCGTTGAATAGGTATTAGAACAAAGTTTTTAAAAATGTACACTGTTAATTTTTTGAAATAATTTTTAACGGTGTAACATAAGAAAAATACGGTGTAATAGTAAAAAAGATGGCATAGCCTTTTTTTTTTAACTAAATTGAAGCTTATTTTATATATAACCACTTGTGAAAGCTTGGGACTTGCGTTATTTTTTGTTTTAAAGATAAAATTCGTTGTGCATATGACTGTCGGAATCATTTTTTTTTGTTCTGAAGGAAAATTATAAAAATGGCGTTATAAACTAGGAGATTTTTTTTTTTATGTTAAACATCAAATATCTTAATATTAGATGAACTTTTTAAAACATTATAAAAATTATATATGTAGTACAATAAATAAAATAAATACAATTGTTAAAAATGATTTACTTATTTTACAAACAGAAGTTTCTTTTGAATAGGAAAACAGTTCTGCAATTGTTTTCTTTGCATTAGGTGGCATAAAAAATGAAATGTTTATTTGTCACTTTTAGTAATCACTTGTCACTCTTATAAAAAATAATTTGACAGTCTTGACTGCAAACAAAAAAACCGTATAAATAACAAAATCTTTTAGGAACTTTTGACTGGAGAAGTATTATGTTCGTATTATGTTATTATGGTCAGAAAGTAAAAGATTGTATTTTAACATTAAATTACAAAACGATTTTGTATTTTTTTTTGTTAATTGATATTCATTTTTGTCGGCGTATCCAAAGTTCATGCTAGATTCCTATTTTAAAGCCCATTTGAAAAGTTTTTTTGATGTATCAATAATATCTTTGCTCCCTATACTATAACGGTGTGCAGCACGCTTCAGTGTACCACCAATTCCATCACAAGGTCCCTTTCCATGGCTGGTAGCATGAAAATGACATTCTGAATCAACCTTAAAGTCTCTTTTGTGGTGGCATAAGTTAATTAGGTTATGTTTATTTTTGTATTGAGAAGGTGCACTGTCCGTGTTATAAATTATTTTCGTAATATTAGAATTTATATGCGTTTTGATGAATTCAATAAGTTTTGTAATGAAAAGATGGACTGTAGTACTGTTGTGATCGTTTATATCCGAAATGAGTATAAAAGTTCGGTGCTGTATATATTCACTTGCGGCACTTTTAAAATAAATGACAAATGGATGAATAGTAGCTTGTGAATTATTATAATAATAGCCTTGAACCGCATCCTGAATTATGAAGCCGTAGTTTTCAGAAAAATCCCCTTGAACGAAGCACTTCCTGCTTCTAATTTTTTTTCCTCAATGAATGTAGATTGCTGTTTTGCTATAAAGTTGTGTGGTATCAAAATTTGTAAACGGTAAATAAATCTTTTCATAAATTCTTCTACAGTTTCTATTAAAGTATCCAAATTGCATCGATCAGTGGTATTCCATTGTTGATATTTAACTTGAAGGATTCCTTTAACGTCAAAATCATTTAGTAATTTTTCTTCCAGTTGTTGAAGTTTTTTTGAACATTCATTGCACTTCAAAGTATGCATGAAACAGAGAAACATTAAAATGAAACAAAGTCAATTAATGTTTTATAATTCTGGAAAGCAACATCAGTAATCCAAGACATCTTAGAGTGTTGAATCATTAGTTTTATATTTTGATGTATGGTACACACGCACACATTATGAACTCCTTGGGATAATTTTATACATTCTTGTGGTCAAAGGGACGTGAATTTAGTAAATCCTATTTTCACATCAGGAAACTTATTTTTAAACTCCACAGAAGCTTCATTTAATGTACATAGCAATAAGCGCTTTTGTGTTTTTATGCGCTCATCTGCTTTTTTAAAACATATTGCATCTCGTTTGCCTGGCAATAATCTACTGATTTCATCACTTTTATAGAACTGCTCCACAACATTTATATCTGTTGTGGATACACCTTTTTCATCCGTCGCAGATGAATGCTGAAAATTATTTTCATGTAGAGTTTTACTTTTTTCAACCAAATGACGCGAAGCATTACTGTTGTTTGTTATTATAATTATACTGTTATTATAATTATATTATTGTATTTAAAAATATAATAATTTATATTATTATATTGAAAAAAAATTCTACTTGAAGTCGTATTTTTCATTTATCAAAGGCTATCTATAAATTAAAAATAAACCAAATTAAAAATGGTCGAGTCAAAATGTCGCAACATTTTGCTGATCTTGACTGCAATTGCTTTTTAAAAAGTTCATTTAATAATAAAATATTTGATATTTAACATAAAAAAAAATCTGAATCTAAAAATCGCCATTTTTATAATTTTCCTTCAGACCAAAAAAAAAGTGATTCCCGTCAGTCATATGCACAACGAATTTTATCTTTAAAACAAAAAATAACGCAAGTCCCAAACTTTCACAAGTGGTTATGTTACACCGTTAAAAATTATTTCAAAAAATTAACAATGTACATTTTTAAAAACTTTGTTCTAATACCTATGCAACGACATATCATTTATGAAAATCGATTGAGTAGTTTTTCTACAATCGCTCGTCAAAATGCACTCACATCACAAAATAACAAAAAATTGAGGGGCATCCTTTGAAGACCCCTGGTCGAAAAAAAAAATTCTAAGAGAACTTGTATTTTTTATTTATGAAAGACTATCCATAAACAAAAAATAATAATAAAAGAGAGACTTCTTTGTCCGAACTGCGTACAATATATAATATAATAAACAATATATAATATAATAAACAAAAAATAATAATAAAAGAGAGACTTCTTTGTCCGAACTGCGTACAAATGGAATAGTTTGCCGGAACACTTAGTCTCAGGTGGCTTCAACCCACAGATGTTTAAAAAAAGCGTTAATCTACACCTCAGAACGCCAGTTGTTGTGGGACCCAGGTCTAGACCTAGGTCTTAAAAGGTATTTATGTGTTGTTGTGACACATATTCTAAACCCTATTACACAACACATTTTATTAAAAAAAAAAAAAAATCAAAATTAAAAGGGGTCAAGTCAAAATTTCCCAAAAATTTGCTGAACTTGTGTGAAATTGCTCATTTACTATATTTAAAAAATTATTATTTTAATTTATTTAAATCAATTAATTTATTTAATTTAATTAATTAATTTAATGTGTTTAATTTATTTAATTTATTTAATTTATTTAGTTTATTTAATTTATTTAAATTATTTAATTTATTTAAATTATTTAATTTATTTAATTTTTTTAATTTATTTAGCTTATTTAAGTTATTTAATTTATTTAATCTATTTAATTTATTTAACGTATTTAATTTATTTAAATTATTTAATTTATTTAAATTATTTAATTTATTTAATTTTTTTAATTTATTTAGCTTATTTAAGTTATTTAATTTATTTAATCTATTTAATTTATTTAACGTATTTAATTTATTTAAATTATTTAATTTATTTTGTTTATTTAATTTATTGAATTTAATTAATCTATTTAATTTATTTAATATATATAATTTATTTAATTTATTTACTTTATTTAATTTATTTAATTTATTTAATTTATTTAATTTATTTAATTTATTTAATTTATTGAATTAATTTAATTCATTGAATTTATTGAATTTATGTAATTAATTTAATTAATTTAACTTATTAATTTATTGGATTTATTTAATTTATTGAATTTGTTTAATTTATTGAATTTATTTTATTTGTTTAATTTGATTAATTTGTTTAACTTTTTTAATTTATCTAATTTAATTAGTTTATTCAATTTATTTAATTTTCAAAAATGTTTTGTTTTCATTTATTTCATTTATTTAGTTTATTTAATTTATGTAATTTATGTAATTTATGTTGTAATATATGTAATTTATGTAATTTGTGTAATTTATTTAATTTATTTGATTTATTTAATATGTTTTATTTATTTAATTTAGTTAATTTTTTATTCATTCAATTTATTTAATTTATATGATTTATTTAATTTGTTTAATTTATTCAACTTATTTAATTTATTTGTTTTATTTTATAAATAATTTATTCAATGTTTATTATTAACTTCCCGATATGTGGAAGTTATTGTTTTTGGGTCGATTTTCGAAATCGGAATTTTTATGATATCTTTACGTTTCATGACCTCCTGAAGCTGTTTAGACTATTTTTAGCTGTCAGTATGTGTGTGCGTGTGTGTGTATGTGTGTGTATATCGCTGTATGGAGAATTTTTGCACAACGCTTTCCCAACAACCGATGTGTCGATTTTAACGAAAATGGTGGCAATCGATGTATCTTGTCGTAACTTAGAGCTCAGTCTTTTTCTAGCGAAATTAAATCATTTGTTTTTTAGTGGTTTCCAAAAAACTGAAAATGATCTCTTGCAAATATCATGAGATTAAATAATGCTATCAAGGTCATAAAGCTTCAATATTGTTTGTCATCATGTCTGACATTTATAATGAGGTTTGTATAAACAATTGCTATCTTAGTTTTTGAGATTTTTAACAAAATGTGAAAAAACTACGTGATATTTTCTGTATGCATGATATCTGGATGAAACTTTGGTATGTAAATGAGCTGCAAACGCATCCGAGTTTATTGAATATCAAAAACCTGAGTTTTTTTCTAAATTTGACAAAAAGGTCAGAGGTTCGAGAGTAGATTGCTTGGTCAACTGTTTATTAACTTCCCGATATAAGAAGTTATTGTTTTTAGGTCGTTTTTCAAAATCGAAATTTTTATAATATCTTTACGTTTCAAGACCTCCTGAAGCTGGCTATTTTTAGCTCCCAGTATTTATGTGTGTGTGGGTATTTGCGTGTGTATCGTCGTATGTGGACAAACATTTTTTACAATGCTTTCTCAACAACGGATTATACGATTTCAACTTTAATGATCACAATCGATATATCTTGGCGTAACTTACAGTCCAGTCCTTTTCTAATGAAATCAGTTCATTTATTTTTTAGTGGTTTCCAAAAAACAGAAAATCATCTCTTGCAAATATTAAGAGAATAAATAATGCTTTCAAGACCATTTACCTCCCATTTTGTTTGTCATCATGTCAGACATTTATAATGACATTTGTATAAACAATTGCTATCTTACTTTTTGAGTTTTTTAAGAAAATTTGAAAAATAGGTGTTATTTTCATTACGCAAACGCATGAGAACTTGATGAAACTTTCAAATTAAAATGAGCTACAAACGAATCCGGGTTTATTTGAATATGGAAAATATGCTATTTTGGATGAACTATTTTCAAAATCTGGCAAAGGAGTCGGGGAGGATGTCTGTAGTTCTTTGAACAACTGTTTTTTTTAGACTTCAATAACATTCAGTCCTGACGTTTAATTTTGTTGAAACTTAGAGCATAACGTTTTTGTAATGTTTATAGTAGTTTTGCAACTTTTCACTTTCGGTTAAAAACTTTATCTTATTCTTTTAAATATATCACAACAACAGCCACAGTTATTAAGTGTTTTTGCCGAATGTTTGGTAAAACTTTTTAGTTAACATGAGATAGAACAAATTTGCTTTTGAAGTGTCTTGTATATAGTGGTCGCCGTTCATCAAACAAATGCTGACCTTTTATCTTACCATAAGGTTAGGTTGTTGTGTTGGAGATCATTTTTGATATTGATCATTTTAATGATATCTTCACCTTTCAATACCTTCTGAATCGGTCTAGACAACTTATTTTAGTTTGCAGTTTGAGTTTGCAGTTTTGTTATTAAATTTAAATATGATTACACACTGCACGTACACATCCAAATTCTATTTAAAAAATTATTACAATTGGTGTGTCGTATAATAAATAAATCTTAATTTTGCATATTTAAGTCTTTAAAAACCCCCATTGGGCAATATTCACTTTTTGTTGACTTTTTTTTCCAATTTGTTTTAATATTTATTTTGTAATTTTTCGTTTTTTATTTGTATTTATTGCAGTTAAATTATATTGTACAATTTTTTTCATGTTTGGTACTTTAGTATACCATATACCTTATCCAGTAACTGGTTAGTTTTTAATCTTACGGGAAGTTCTTGGCGTGGCCCCTATGGTCACACCCCCATCCCACTAGTTTTTTTGTTTCAGTTGATTTAATATTTTTGTTTAATCATTATCCTGATGCGAGATTGGTCGCACTCTGCCACCGATGAGTCTCCTGGTTTTGATTTGAGGAGTGAGTGGTTTAGGCTTTATTTTGGACGGTTTAGCTTGGAGGGTTTGATCTGGTTGAATCCGCAGTGCACACAGATAGAAGAGGCGGTCTGATTCTTGGGCAATTCTTAGCCAAGTGTTGAAACATCAAAGATTCTCAGCATCTGTGCGCGATTAGTCAATAAAAGCAATTAGTCAATCTAAACCAAAAAAATAAGAATATGGCTAGTTTGTGACCAGGCCTGGACAGCAGTGAAGCAATGGCTGATTATGTCATCCAAGTTGCGATTTGATAGACATTAAGACCTGTAATTTCTCTCATTATGCCTCGATGATTGGACAGCTGTACTTCGTACCATCCAGTCTCTATCATGTGCCACATAAAATCTGCAACTAATTGAAATAAGTAAAAGTGCTAGTAATGGTGATCATGCTGAGCTTTCAACTCATTGATCATTGGTTTTAACTGGCTCTGGTGGGTAGAAGAACGGCACCAGTTCGCACGATCCAGTCCAAATCATTACTGTGGATTTTGGGTTTGGCTCAGGCTTATTCCATTACTTTTAAATGACAGGAAGACGAGGAATTGTCACATCCTATGGCCAATTAGATGTAGACTGACTGCGAAATTGCTTTTAAAAAACTTTTTAAAAAAAAAATCACTTTTCCTGCCTCAAAAATAAATTTCATGTTACGAAAGGATTTGTTTTAAAAAAATGCCTTCCTTAAAAAACGATATCCAAAACAAAGTTTTCTATAGAAAACAACTTTATTTCTTCTTAAATAATGTTTGTTGAAAAAGAAAAGTTTCTTCAACAAATGTTTCTTGTAATAGTATATTTAATTCTTTAACGATGCTGAAAGAAACATATTTTGAAACGAGAGGACAGTTTACCACCCGGGGCGATAGCCGAGGTTGGTAATGTTCACGAGATTCAAAATATGATTTCGGCGCTTCTAAAGTACTACTGTACTTTTTCTACTACTATTTTAAAAATTATTATTATTTATTAATCATTTTCATTTATAATAACGTACAATTCACATTCAAAACATACACTGTTACAAATTAAAATTTTAAAATTTATATTTATATTTCTGCTATTAAAAAATAGATGACTCAACATGATATGAATAAATTATCAATTTTTATGTCATAAACAAAACCGTCTTTAGTTACAACCCTGATTGTTTTGTTTTTTAAAAATCGTGATCTCTATACATATGTATATTGTATATGTACATTAACATTAGAGTTATTCATGTTGTTATATTTTTAGTCTATTCACACTACAAAATCCTACATTTTTACTCTATTTGCTCTATGAAGTCCTTAAAATCATTAAATAACACATCTTTGAAGGTTAATTTTATTTTTAATGTCGCGTCTAGTAGGCTTATATAACTAAAGACCAAACGATAAACAAAAATCAAATTTAAAAATTTTATTATAATCTCTAAAATAAAAATCAGTTTTAATTTAGTTTTTGTATGGGGATGACATTACGTTAATTTTTGATATTTTTTAAAACAACCTAAATTATTTTACGTAAAATAAATATTTTTTTTCGTTTTTGTTAAATACAATATAAATAATTTTTTTAAAAAATATCTTATCTGTTTGTTATCATACTATTTAAAAAGGACAAAAAATACCAAAGAAATACAATTTTCAATATGTAATCATAGATGAAAAATTCAACTTAAGTGAATATGAAAAATGATGAAGTTTCAATTTAGAAATTATCTGAACATCAAAATTAAAATATGTTTCGTCATCGCCGCTTTGGCTAAGTTGTGTAAGACACACGGAATTTGAACAACGTGTCTCTGATGAATGTAGTTCAAATCCTGACACGAAACACAACAAAATTTTTTCTAAAGGAATTTTAGAGAAAATGAAAAGTTATTTCGAATTGCAAAATTCAAGTGATTTCCAATATGTGCTTAAGCTTAATTGTTCTCAAAAACCAATCTGAAATTAAAAATTCCCCTAATGTTGTCTACATTTCCTAACCAAAAATATAACAACATATTGACTTTACGTCAGATATTAAGTTTCGCATTGATTGGCAACAATCAGTAATGACTTTACACTCGTGATTTAGGATGTTGATTAGAATGTTGACTTAGATGTTAACGAAATATTCTCTCATCCTATGAATTCACACATCGTAATATCTAGAAATTTAATACAAAAAATACCAAAGAAATACAATTTTCAATATGTAATCATAGATGAAAAATTCAACTTAAGTGAATATGAAAAATGATGAAGTTTCAAGTTAGAAATTATCTGAACATCAAAATTAAAATATGTTTCGTCATCGCCGCTTTGGCTAAGTTGTGTAAGACACACGGAATTTGAACAATGTGTCTCTGATGAATGTAGTTTAAATCCTGACACGAAACACAACAAAATTTTTTCTAAAGGAATTTTAGAGAAAATGAAAAGTTATTTCGAATTGCAAAGTTCAAGTGATTTCCAATATGTACTTAAGCTTAATTGTTCTCAAAAACCAATCTGAAATTAAAAATTCCCCTAATGTTGTCTATATTTCCTAACCAAAAATATAACAACATATTGACTTTACGTCAGATATTAAGTTTCGCATTGATTGGCAACAATCAGTAATGACTTTACACTCGTGACTTAGGATGTTGATTAGAATGTTGACTTAGATGTTAACGAAATATTCTCTCATCCTATGAATTCACGCATCGTAATATCTAGAAATTTAATACAAAAAATACCAAAGACAGATAAGATATTTTTTAAAAATATTATTTACCGACAATTTAAACTGAAAATGTAAAAATAATAATTGTTAATTAAAAAATATTCATATATTCTTTTTAAATAGTATGGTAACAAACAGTTGGTGTTAAGATATTTAAAAAAAAATTATTTTACCTATTTATTTAAGAAAAACGGAAAAAAAATATTTATTTACATAAAACAATTTACGTTGTTTTAAAATATATCAGGAATTTACGTAACGTCATACCCGTACAAAAACTAAATCAAAACTGTTGTTTTTATTTTAGAAATAATAATCAAATTTTTTAATTTGATTTTGGGTAGAGACGCGAAATGCAAAAAACAATAAACCTTTAAAGATGTGTTATTTAATGATTTTAGGAACTTTATAGACCAAATAGAAAAAAAATATAGAATTTTGTGGTGTAAATAGATGTATAAAGTTGACGATTTTTTTGTACGAAAAGACAATCAACTTTGTAACTAAAGACGGTTTTGTTTATGACATAGAAATTGGATAATTTATTCATATCGAGTCATCTATATTTTAATAGCAGAAATATAAATTTAAAGATTTTAATTGGAGATTTGTATGTTTTAAAATTTGAATTGTATGTAATTATAAATGAAAATGTTTAATAATTAATAATAATTTTTAAAAAAGTAGTAGAAAAAGTACAGTCTTGTACTCGCCGAAAATCCTATTTTGAATCTCGTGACCATTACCAACCTCGGCTATCGCCCCGGCTGATAAACTGTCCTCTCGCTTCAAAATATGTTGTTTTCGGCATCGTTGAAGAATAAACTATTCTTGATAAAAACGTTTTTTGAAAAAAAAAATGATTCTTGAAAAAAAGTTTTGTGAAAAAATTGGTCTTTGGACAAAAAGTTTCTTGAAAAACAATATTTCTTGAAGAAAACGTGTTTTGAAAAAAAACGTTGATCTGAGACACTGTCTAAAGCTCTCACAAAAAAACTGGCTCAAAATACTTGTTCAGGAAAATTGTACAGAAGAAATGCCACTTTTCAAGTTTATTGTTTTGGCGCCATATATATATATATATTGTATGTCACTCGGGCTTCTGACATGTAGCTACTATTTGGGATTGTTTCAGCTTCCTAGAATTTGTTAATCAAAACAGCTTGTGCTAGCAATATAGAACTTAATATGTGAGATCAAAAAAATTATATGTTAAAGAAAAGAAACGGTAGGAAAATCCTATAGTTTGAGAGCGAAATCGCTCTCACGTCGCGATCACTTATTTTTTTATCAATGTAACATTATGTTTTTATCCATTAAATTAAATAAATTTTCATGCATCACGTTGCTGCTGCCTGCATCATATAAAATGCCATGGCAACAATAACAAGTTATATTAGTGGCACCAATAGATAATTAAACTATTATTTGGTAAATTTTATCTCCACATACTCCAATTAAACACAATAGGTTTGAACAAATAATAACTTTAATCTATCTCATTTCTTATTATTTTCCTTACCGCAAATTAGAAATATATATCCTATTTGTGTTTAAAATATTTATCAACTTACTTTTAAGTTAACACATAATCATTTATATTTTTAATGCCGGCTGCAACCGCGGATTTTGTTATGGTTTTCCCACAATCTGTTATTCTCAACTTAACAACAGAATCAATTTTATGCAATAAGGAACCACGGTTTATATTTTTCCTTTTTTTACATAAGTCTGTCTCCACATCCGGCACTTCCATGAGTTTTAGTGTTCAGCTATTTTTATTGACCCGACACATGGCAGACTTTACTATAAATTATATGTACCAAATACACGAGGAAATATATCCAAGTTCACCCCTATTAGTGTCATTCAGTGTTTCCTTTTTTAAAACTTTGTTAAGTTTTATCTATAAAGCTAACTCTCCATTAGCCTTTTTCATCTTTTTTTCTAGCCAAAATAGAACGAGAAACCATGATTAATTTTCTAAAGAGAAAGTAAGACGAATTCGAATATCACAATTTTTTATGGAAAAAATATTTTATAGGATTGGAATTATGACATTTTACCACTATTTTTAATAAACATCTAATTTTATTATATATTTTTAATAATGTCGTATCCAACATAGAGTGCATAGTAATTTTAAATATATTTTTTCAATGTAAAAGTCGCCTTTTTCCATAAAAAATCTTGCTCTATAGACTTTTTTTATAGTAGAACACTTTTTTATAGTAGAACACTTTTTTATAGTATATCTCTTTTTTAAAAAAAAAAAAGTCATGGAAAGAAAAAAAAAGACATAGAATAAATAAAAAGTCTTCATCTTTTTTCCTTTCGCACTTATATGATTTTCATATCTCCTATTTCACAAAATAAAATAGACGAGAAAAAAAGACTAATGGAGAATGACCTTTACTACTAATATTTTATATTACCAATTATACTATCTTTTACTATAGTTTTATACAAACCGATGTAACAATTTCGGTGTCATTAACACAACTATTTGCTAAATAGGCTTTCAATGACACCAACTAATTAATACAAATTGTAACATAGGCTTTTCAAAACGAAGATGGGGAGCTACAAGTAGACCTTAAAAATATTTTAGATACTTGTGCCGCTTATTTTGAGAATCTTCTCAACTTAAGTGACCAGCAACAAGTCGGGCGACGAGCAAAGCTTATTCGTGCGTCAAAGGTACATGTAGAAGAACCCACCAGAGAGGAATTCGATGCAGCGCTGTCAAAATTAAAATGCAATAAAGCACCTGGTATCGACGATATAACATCCGAAATGATTGTACATGGTGGCGAAACTCTATCCTAAAGATTGTTTGAACTTGTTCAAATGATCTGGAGGACTGAAACCATGCCACAGGACTGGAACACAGCTATGCTGATACCAATTCATAAAAAAGGTAATCGCCTGCAATGTGCAAACTACTGAGGAATCGCTCTCCTCTGCACAGCATATAAGATCTTTTCCTACATTTTGCTATCCAAAATCAATCCTTTTGCTGAACAACTGTTTGGAGAATATCAGTGTGGTTTCCGGCGGGGCCGAAGTACCACCGATGCACTTTTCTCGATAAGGATGATTTTGGAAAAGTGTCGAGAGTTCAACATACCTGTACACCAACTTTTCATTGATTTCAGGCAGGCCTACGACTCTCTCGAACGAGAGACTCTATGGTCTGCTCTGGTGTCAATGGGAGTTCCTGGTAAACTGGTATCACTATGCAAAATGACAGTACAGAACTCTCAATGCTGTGTACGAGTAGAGAACGAAATACCAAAGTTTTTTAAAGTCGACTCTGGTTTAAGACAAGGTGATGATATCTCTCCTATATTTTTTAATCTAGCCTTGGAATATGTGTACCGTCAAAAGAAACTACCGACTAATAACAATATCTTGTCAATAAACTCAGTACAGATGATTGCTTACGCCGATGATGATGTCATCCTTGGCCGAAGTGAAGCTGTTATGAGTGAGACTTTCAAGTCGCTTGAGAGTGGTGCTAGGAAAATTGGTCTGCAAATTAACTACAATAAAACCAAACATATGAATGTTTCAAGAGAGGCTGAGAAGAAAGATTTGATGTGTGGCGATGAACGAATTGAGGGAGTTGAATCTTTTAAATATTTGGGATCAATGCTTGACTCAAACAACAGCATACTTACAGATATTAAAGCTTGAATCGCTGCAGGTAATTGAACTTTCTACTCAATTAAACCTCTCCTTGGATCACCGTATGTATCAACTAACACCAAGCTCAAGTTATACAAAACATTGATTAGACCGGTTGTGATGTATGGGTCACAAACGTGGACCCTTACACAAAATGACGAATCGCATTTATCTGTATTTGAGCTTAAGATCCTACGCTACATTTTTGGTCCACTTAAGACAGACGATGGAGAGTATAGAACCCGGTATAACTTTGAAATCAGAGACCTTCTTGAGGGTCCTGATATAATAGGTTGTATCCGTTCTAATAGGATTGCTTGGTTTGGGCATGTTCTACGAGCCGATTCACAGTCTGGAATGATTAAAAATGTACGTTAGTACTCCAGGGAGTGGTAGACCGCGAGGAAGACCACGACTACAATGAGAGACTGACGTAATAAACGACCTTAGAAAAATCGGCTGCCATGGTAATTATACCGCTGTTGCGAATGACCGTAGTGAATATTCAAAGCTGATTAGCCTGGCAACGCTCCTAAATGGAGCATGAACGCCTAAAAAAAAACATAGCCTTTTACACAACTGGTCAAAACAATATGACTTGCCTTAACCTAGGTTCATTGTATCGAAGTTTAACTAATTTAATGAATTCAACAGTTCAAACGGATCAGTAAACATCTTTACGGTAATGGATTCGAGTGTGAGTTTATTCGCAAGAAGTGACCAACAGTATGAAACGATTATACCTGTAGAAGCCGTTCTAAAGTAGGTTGTTATTTTATTGAACTTCTAAGTTTGTGTGACTAAGAATTTATTTTCATTTTCAGGAAACAAGAGATGATGATGCATCTCGACTGTAATATATAACATCTTGCAAAATAAATTTTCTTTCTAATACACTAACGCATTGACGCAGGAGAGATAGTTTAATGGAGGAGTTTTTGATTTGTGTAGCTTACTATATATTGAGTTACACCGAACAAGTGTTTAAAAATACATTGTGGTTATGTTATGTACACCCAAAATATTAGTTTATTATTTATTAACCTCTTCAGTCATTATTTTATTTCAAACGAAAATGTCAAACACTCTTAAAAATAAACAAAACCAACATCCCTTAGCAGTTTTACCTGTATTTCTTATAACTAATTAACATTTTCGTTTGTTTTTTTTCTCGTTAGATTCCAACTTTCCCGTTCAATGCTGTCTGTACATAAAACAAATAGAAAATTTTATTTTGGGGAAATACAAATTTAAATATTTAATTGCCGGAAAATTCAAATGAAATTTTGTTGTTTTATATTTGATTTTCTAAACAAATGTACATAGAAAATTGAAAACCGACCGTACGTGATTTTATTTATGATTTCATTAATAAATTTGACAAACAAAATTTTCACGTCAATCCATAAAGCTTTATTGTTATTGTCGTCGTTGATTTAGTTCCATTATTATATCTGTTTGTTTCAATTAACGGGATCATTTATTATTGAAAATTTATTAAGCGAATGAGAATAACGGAATGCTATATTCGTTTAGAAATAATATTTTTTCATATGGATGTTTCTCATTGAACCAGAAAATCATTTTTTTATCGACAAATAGTTGATTTTTTTTTCGATATAAAACCATAATATATCAAAGTGTCAAATGAGACAAATTTTTTGTTTATTTTAAATTCAAGAAATTTTTCCAATTTGCCTCTATTTATTTTAAAAATTATTTACGTCTCAAAATGAAAAACAAAATATTGAAAAATCTATATTTAATTCAAATAGATTGTAAATATTGATGATAGCTAGGAATGGCTGGTTTTATTGGTAACCAATAACATGAAAATAATAGAAAAGGGTTATCAATATATTGACAGGATATTTTGGTTGTTTTCGTTTTTTTTGCACTTCAAAACAAAATTTAGAAAAGCGAGAAAATTAGAAAGTCAATTGAAAATTAAAACGATAATTTTTTTTTGCTGTCAGATATTTTATTTTTCATTCATACAAACTATGGTATTTAAACAGTAGGCTTTGTTTTTACTGTCGGCAATTCTTCTTGTCGTCGATAATTTTGCTTTGTCGTTATGAAAATTCTTTGTTGTCATTTTTTCTTCTAACAAAATGAAATATAATTTTATCTTAGTAGGCGCTTAAATGCTATAAAATTTGTAATTTATGTTTGACAAATAAACATAAACAAGCAATCATTTATGAATGAAAACGGACATTTTTACTATTTGCAATTCTACATAATTTTTTATAAGCTGAATAATTTGTAGAAAAAACTTTATTTAGAAACTAATAATTATTATCTTTTAAATAAAATTATAATTTAAAAAAAATTATCTCATTAAATACCACTCTTCATTGAAATTTTTGTCTAAAATTTTTCAATTTTACTCATTAAATTATTTTTAAGCAACACTGCTCAATCAAACCACTACTTAAACCACTCGTCCTTCGGACTCGTGGTTTATTGTGCGCTTTGATTCGCAGTGTTGCTAAATAATTTAATTCGTAAAATCAAAAAATTTTCGAAAAAATTTCAATGACTCGTGGTATTACAACCGAAAATTTGATAGAAATAAAATGTTATTTCGGTTTGTTTGACGTATAAATATTTAAAATATTTGTTTGTTATATTTGTTTATTGGTTGCATATGTCTTTAAGCTTGGACCGGTTTCTCGTTTAAGGAATGTAGTCACGGAACACCTAGTTAGTTGCAAGTTGTAATTAAATTATCTACATATAATATTATGACTAAGCTTTACATAACAAAAATTCTTATTATATATGTAGATAGAAACATGCATTATTAATTAACATTGAGTGACGCAACAAAACAATAAACTGATAAGATGTTAAACATTGATTGATTAACCTGAAACATACATAAATATTTTATGTTTGTTGAAATGAATTATTTTAATTTAAAGGTCGGAACCGCAATAAATTAGCAAATCATTAGAGAATTCTTTTATATACGAATACTCTTGTTTCTTAGAGTAAGATTCGAGATAGTCCGTCGTTACAAATTTTTCATTTTCTTCTAGAAATAAAATAATAATGTGTGTTTTAATTTGTTTTAATGCGACGCCATATTTTAAAAATATTTTCTCTAGTACTACTACTACTTTTTCTTTAGTACTACTTGTTGATATCTTCGTTTGACGTCACATTGCCATTAGATAATATAAACTTTGAAATAATGATGACAAGAAAAAACGATTGATGGTAAAGCGACTCAAACGCCGATGATGTGAATCTGACCACTGCTGTGGTCATTAGCATGACAACAAAAATATTCATACGTGTATGCGGGATTCTTGGTCAAGTAAACATGATCATTAGCAACATAATTGTTTTGCTCCCACCAATTCAGGTACTTGGTAATCTCATATGAGATAAGATATGAATAAATAAATAAATAATTAAATAATTTTTATTAAATAAATACATAATATTTTTTAAAATAAGTTTTTTTAGTGAATAAGTAATTATATTTTCTCAAATAAATGAATAATAAATTTATTAAATGAATTAATTTAATGTTAAAATTTAATAATTAAATAAATAAGATTTTTATTCTATATATTATTTAAAAATATAAATAAATTTTTTCTTCTATAACAAATACGTAAATATATAAATAAATATTTTTCCCTATATATAATAATTAAATAATATAATATAATATAATATTTTGTAGGTTTATATATTAATTTTATTATAAACATATTGAGAACAGAGCCTATTAGATATTAAAACAAATTAATTATTAGAAAAGATGGCGTCAACTGAGTAAAGTCTTAAATATTGAGCTCTTAGTTAATTAAATTAAATTAAATTGATTTCATTAAGTGTGCCACATATAGTTGTTATCTCTAAATAACTATTAAATTTTAATATTATAAACTTGTTTAGCCGGGTTTAAAATTTTATATTTTATTATTTTGTTTTTCCCCAATTTACCCCGTTTGATTGAATATAATTTTTATTATTAAATCTATATATTTCGGGCTAGGCCCATCTTCAGGATTATTAATAAAAATAATAAAAAATTATATCACAATAAGAAAATAAAGTTTTTGACATAAATTATATAAACAAAAAACGATATACAATTTAACATGAGTTACTATGTTATAATTAACTTAAAAAATGGTAATCAAGTGAAAAGCTTAAAGTTACTTTAAATTTTAGAACAATCGGATTAAATTAAAATAATTATTCGAAAAATCCTTCTTATCACTTTTAAAATTACAAATTGTTTCTTCATTTTTTATGATTTGGCACACCTCGTGTATCTGTAATTTAGTTTTATTTCTTTCCTTAGCCAAAATTTGAACATCATCGAATTTAAATTCATGTTTATTTTCTATAGAATGTTTAGCAAGTGCAGAACAATTATTAGTAACTGAAGTTTTTTTAGAATCATATTTATGTTGATCCATACGAACACCTAATTTTTGAATTGTTTCACCAATATATGTTGTGTTACAGTTATTACAATCAACCTTATAAACAACACCACTATGTTGTTCTTTAGGTATTTTTGATTTTGAATTTGTAAAACTATAACTATTTTTATTTTTAGGCCTCATAGCCATTTTAATATTAGGAACAAACTGTGAACAAGAGCGAGAAAGTGTTTCGCTTAGACCCGGAACATAAGTTAATGATGCATATTTATTTAAATTTTCATTATTTGATACCATATTATTAGTTGTTTGATCAAGTGATAGATAATTATAACTATGACCCAATTGATTTAAATTAGTATTACGAACCTGACTAATCATTTTATCAATTAAACTTTTAGGGTAGTTATTAGTACGAAGTATGTTATAAATTATTTTTAAATTATCATTCCAAAAGTTTATATGGCTATGTCGAAATATTTTTCGAATAAAAGATTTAGCTACATTTAACTTCATATTACGTGGATGTGTAGAATAGTAATTTAATAATCGATTAGAAGCAATCTCTTTATGATACCAATTAGTTATAATCTTTCCATTATCCAAATGATGAATACTTAAATCCAAATAATTTAATATGCTATTTTGTTCAACTTCATATGTGAATCTGATTTTAGGATCATACGAATGCAATGCATCAAGGAACATTTGTATTTTATTTTCAGGAATAGATGTAATATGGTCATCAACATATGAATACCAAAAAAGTGGAGTAAAATCAATTTTAAGGAATGCTTGATTTATGACATCATCAAGAACACATTGTACCAAAATTGGTGCTAAACTAGACCCCATAAATAAACCATTCTTCATTTTCATAAATTTTTCTTCATATTTAAAGTAGTTACAATCAATCAAACAAAAACTTAAAAGATTCAGAAATTCTTTCTTAGGAATTTTTGTATTTGTACTAATGCATTCATCAAAATCTCTTTCAATTATTTTTAATGCCAATTGAGGTGAGATATTTGTAAAACAGTTAGTTACATCAAATGAAATCAATTTAAATTCTTCAGGAATATTTTGTTTGATAATTTTCTTAACAAATTGTGTAGAATTTTTTAAAGTATATTTAGAAGTAAACGAAACTCTCAAAACTCTTGACAGAAATCTAGCCAATTTATAACATGGAGAATTTATAGTAGAGATAACTGGACGTATATTTCTATTAGGTTTATGTATTTTAATTTGACCAAAAATACGAGGAGGAATTGAAATATAAGTTTTGAGATTCTTAGCCATTTCTTGTGTAATATATTGGTGCGTTTTATTATTCAATGTACTAATCAATCTATTATTTTTTTTTTAAAAAAATTCTACACAATTTGTTAAGAAAATTATCAAACAAAATATTCCTGAAGAATTTAAATTGATTTCATTTGATGTAACTAACTGTTTTACAAATATCTCACCTCAATTGGCATTAAAAATAATTGAAAGAGATTTTGATGAATGCATTAGTACAAATACAAAAATTCCTAAGAAAGAATTTCTGAATCTTTTAAGTTTTTGTTTGATTGATTGTAACTACTTTAAATATGAAGAAAAATTTATGAAAATGAAGAATGGTTTATTTATGGGGTCTAGTTTAGCACCAATTTTGGTACAATGTGTTCTTGATGATGTCATAAATCAAGCATTCCTTAAAATTGATTTTACTCCACTTTTTTGGTATTCATATGTTGATGACCATATTACATCTATTCCTGAAAATAAAATACAAATGTTCCTTGGTGCATTGCATTCGTATGATCCTAAAATCAGATTCACATATGAAGTTGAACAAAATAGCATATTAAATTATTTGGATTTAAGTATTCATCATTTGGATAATGGAAAGATTATAACTAATTGGTATCATAAAGAGATTGCTTCTAATCGATTATTAAATTACTATTCTACACATCCACGTAATATGAAGTTAAATGTAGCTAAATCTTTTATTCGAAAAATATTTCGACATAGCCATATAAACTTTTGGAATGATAATTTAAAAATAATTTATAACATACTTCGTACTAATAACTACCCTAAAAGTTTAATTGATAAAATGATTAGTCAGGTTCGTAATACTAATTTAAATCAATTGGGTCATAGTTATAATTATCTATCACTTGATCAAACAACTAATAATATGGTATCAAATAATGAAAATTTAAATAAATATGCATCATTAACTTATGTTCCGGGTCTAAGCGAAACACTTTCTCGCTCTTGTTCACAGTTTGTTCCTAATATTAAAATGGCTATGAGGCCTAAAAATAAAAATAGTTATAGTTTTACAAATTCAAAATCAAAAATACCTAAAGAACAACATAGTGGTGTTGTTTATAAGGTTGATTGTAATAACTGTAACACAACATATATTGGTGAAACAATTCAAAAATTAGGTGTTCGTATGGATCAACATAAATATGATTCTAAAAAAACTTCAGTTACTAATAATTGTTCTGCACTTGCTAAACATTCTATAGAAAATAAACATGAATTTAAATTCGATGATGTTCAAATTTTGGCTAAGGAAAGAAATAAAACTAAATTACAGATACACGAGGTGTGCCAAATCATAAAAAATGAAGAAACAATTTGTAATTTTAAAAGTGATAAGAAGGATTTTTCGAATAATTATTTTAATTTAATCCGATTGTTCTAAAATTTAAAGTAACTTTAAGCTTTTCACTTGATTACCATTTTTTAAGTTAATTATAACATAGTAACTCATGTTAAATTGTATATCGTTTTTTGTTTATATAATTTATGTCAAAAACTTTATTTTCTTATTGTGATATAATTTTTTATTATTTTTATTAATAATCCTGAAGATGGGCCTAGCCCGAAATATATAGATTTAATAATAAAAATTATATTCAATCAAACGGGGTAAATTGGGGAAAAACAAAATAATAAAATATTAAATTTTAACTTTGCCTAAATTAAGTTTGCAAATTAATTTATAAAAAAAACTGTTTTGGTGAACATTTGTGTGATTTTGTTTTTATCATTTTATTATAAATATGGCCAAATTAGAACAGTTATTTGCAAGCGTCGAAAATATTAATAAAAGACTAGATAAAATGGAGTCTGATTTTGGAGAGTATAAAAATTGTTTTGCAATAATCAAAAATGAAATTAGATGTAATTTTCAAGATATTCTAAAAAACATAAGTGAACTGAGTGAAATGATGAGTACTTGTGAAGATCGCATTGATTTTCTTGAGTGGAAACAAAGATCTTGTGACATGATCATCAGTGGTATTCCTGTTGATAAAAATGTATCAGTCCATATGGTGTTCAATAAAATCTGCAATGCTATACGTCTTCCTGAAAATGAAATACAGGTAGGAGATATTTTTTGGTTAAAACGCAGAAGCAATACACAAACAAAATTATCACAATCGATCATTGTTCGATTTTTTAATCAGCGAAGCAAATCAAACTTCTTTTCTAAATATAAAGATTTTGGGGAACTGAAGCTTACACATATAAATATTAGAATAAAAAAGAAAGGTCTTATTTATGTTATTGTAAATCCTGGTACTACTTTTGTGCATATTAAGAGTCTGAAACAGTTGGAAGAATTATCTACAATAATGCAAAAAAAAAGACGACACTATAAAAACTCCTGCAATATCGAATGTTTTGAAGACAAATTCTAAAACAAAAATCTCAAAAAAAAACAGCTGACGGAAATGAAACGTACAATGATGATAATACAAATAGAGTATTACGATTACGATCAAATACGGGATCAGCATCATCAACTCCATCATCGTAAATATGAAATCATCCTTTATAATACCAATGTTATATGAGTTGACTTAACAGTTCAATATTTTTTCTCAATGAAAAATTCTACAAGTAAAAATTTTAATTTTAATTTTATTACTGTTATTGTATTATGCTTTTGTAAGCCGTATTATATTGTATTATTAAGGCCTTCTAAAATATTTCATATACCTATGTTTTATATTGAAATAAAATTTATAATGAAACAGAAGGCTGGAACATACAAAAATTTAACATATTCTTTTAAACATTTATTTTTGGATTCTTTTCTATATTTTTTGTATTTTAAAAACCAAACTCTTTCTCCAACTTTTATATTTATTTCTTCTTTTAATTTTTATTTATACTATCCTTTGTATTTTTCAGAAGTTAGAAATCGATGTGTTTTTTCTGAATGGCTGCTGATTTTAAATGGGGGGTAGGGTATTATTTTCTACTGACCCACCGGGCTTAGATATGTCTAATACTGTGTTGAAGTCATCGTTTTGTGGTAAAAGTGGTTTAAAAATAGCATATTTTAATGCTAGAAGTATTTTTCCGAAATTAGATGAAATAAAATATTTAATATCAAATGTGGGCTTTGATATAATAAGCGTATCGGAGAGCTTTCTCAAGGAACACATCTCGGATACAATGGTGGCTATTCCTAGGTATTCTTTATTTAGAATGGATCGAACCCTAAACCAATGTGGTGGTGTTTGTATGTATGTTAAGTCAACATATAAATCAAAAGTAATACACAAACATGAAAGTCGAAATCTTGAGATTCTTCTTCTCGAGATATGTGTAGAAAATTGCAAATTGCTGTTAGGTATAGCTTACTCCCCACCTGCAATGAACTGTTGTATTGAACTTGAAAGTATCCTAAGTAACTTTTCTACGAATTATAGCGACATAATTTTATGTGGTGATTTTAATTATAACTACCTTCTTCAAGATTTTAGTGCAGTATCAAAATCCTTTTATAATATGCTGGAAAGTTTTTCATTAGGCGTTCATAACGTTGTTGAGCCGACGTACTTCTGTAAAACTTCTTGTTCATTAATTGATTTAGTTATTACAAATACAGATAAAATACATTTCTTTAATCAATTGAGTGTGGGTTGTCTTGACCATGATTTCATTTATTTTTCATATAATATTTTTACAAGCAACAAACCCCATTCAATTACTTTTCGAGATTTTAAGAAAATTGATTATAATTATCTTGAAACTGTTGTATCACATTTTCCATGGAATGATATTTATTCACTTCTACACGTAGATGATCAGCTAAAACTTTTTAATAACTTAGTTATTGAAACTTACGAAATGTGTGTACCCATTAAAACAGTTTATCCCAAAAATGTAGATCCACCATGGTTTGCTAAAGAAATACGTGACGAAATTGTATTAAGGGACTTTGCTTTTCGAAGATGGAAGACTCTTAAAACTAATGATAGTAGATTAACATACACGGAGAAAAGAAATAAGGTAAATGCTCTAATCAAACAAAATAAACAGAAACATATTAATATTCGCTTAAACAAAAAGCTATCACAAAAAGAATTCTGGAGTACTGTGAAAAATATCGGTCTAGGCAATCAGAAAAATGAATCAAACAATGTCCAATTCTCAGCAGAAGAACTGTCCACGCATTTTTCTAGTTTAAGCTCAAGTTCTTGTGACAAAATAAAAATACCTCTTGATGATGATTCCCACGCTGGTAATTTGTCTTTTAGAAATGTTGATTTGAATGAGATTAGCCGTGTTTTGAATGAAATCAAGTCGAATGCTGTAGGTTGCGACCAAATATCATTAAAATTTATCAAAATATTATACCCCTTGGTTGGTAAATATCTGTTATACATATTTAATAACATTTTAACAAAATCTGTCTTTCCTGGTTTATGGAAAAAAGCTAAAATTATTCCGATCAAGAAAGTTCCTAATCCAATTTTTGTGACCGACTATCGTCCGATCAGTATCCTACCAGCATTGTCTAAAGTATTTGAGCGTCTGCTGAAAGAACAAATTTCAAAGTTTTTGGATGAGAAAAATTTACTCGATCCCCTGCAATCTGCATATCGACCAAAGCATGGGACTGATACAACAATTCTTAAAATAGTTGACGATATTCGCAGAATGTCTGATAAGGATAAATTAACTATTTCATTGCTCTTTGCTTCAGTAAAGCATTTGACTCTGTAGATTTCGCAATATTAATTAAAAAACTGTTTTTTAAGTGTATGTTCTCTAACTCTGCTTGCCGGTTAATTAGCTCTTATTTAGTTGGTCGTACTCAATGTGTTTATGCTAACTCAAAATTCTCGAATGAAGTTCAGATGCAGTGTGGCGTTCCTCAGGGATCAGTAATGGGCCCATTATTGTTCTCCCTATATATTAATGATTTACCGAGTATAATCAGACACTGCAACTACCATTTGTTCGCCGACGACTTACAAATTTATTTTTCTACGAAACTTTTAAATGTAATAGAATCGGTTGCAAAAATAAACTCTGATATTGATGCAATTAGCAGGTGGTCAAGAGATAATAAAATTAAATTGAATACAAAAAAGACGCAAGCCATTGTAATATATAAAAATGCGGTAAATACAACTGATTTTCCTGCTATCAAGATAGGTGATGATGTTATTTCGTTTAGCAACACAGTTAAGAACCTAGGTTTACTTTTAAATAAGGAACTCATATGGACCGACCAAATAAATGCATTGCGCAAAAAAGTTTTTTTTATGATTCGTAGACTATGGGTTGTTACTCATTTTGCTAGTGTTGAGTTACGAAAAAAATTATTTTTTTCCTATATATTTCCACATTTTTTATACTGCGATAAAACTCTTTTTGGTATGCATGACTATGATCTTAATAAGATGGAGTTAACATTTAATGCTTGCATACGCTACATTTATAAACTTAAGAAATATGATCACATTTCTCAATACTCTCGTTCTATCCTAGGATGCAACCTTCGTGAATTTCTAAATTATAGAGTATGTGCTTTTATTTTTAAGCTTTTAAAATGGGAAATACCACCATACCTATTTGAGAAGCTAGAGCGAACAAGATCAGTTCGTTTGAATAGTTTACTTGTACCACAAAACAGATATGTTATTTTCAATTCGTCTTTCTTTGTCCGTGGGGTTGTTATGTGGAATTTACTACCCTCAAAAGTTAAATCTTCTCCGTCAGTGGCTATATTCAGGCAAAACTATTTTGATCACTTAAATTCTCTAAACATTTAAAATCTTCTGCTTCCTCCTCCTTCTTCCTTCTTCCTTTTCTTCCTTTCTATCTATTTCTACAGAATCCAAAATTAAATGAATGAATGAATCATTTAAATAAGTAAAATTAAATTTAAATAAAATACATTTAAAATTAAATTGAATTATTTTTTGACTTAGTCTAATAATATATAAATATTTTGAAGCAAAAATTATTTAACGTATACATATGAAATAATAGTAGAATATATTTGATTGATTTTACTCTTGTGAAATAAGATTATATAAACCTTAACATACTATAATATATGGTGACATAAGTATGTAATTTTTCAATAAATAAATAAATAAATAAATTTTAAATTAATATGTTTATTTAAATGTTTCAGCAAACATCCTTTGCAATTTTCATGTAAATATTTTTTTTTGAAAATGGCAAAGGATGTTTTCCGAAACGTCAAAATAAACATTTTAATTTAATAGTAATTTTATTTTAATAATAAAACACTTGTTATATTTCGCAAATTATTTAATAATTTGCAAAATATAACAAGTGTTTTATTATTACAATAAATTTATTAATAATAATGTTTCGCCAAGTCCCAACAGTAACCTCAATAAAAAAAAATAATATTAATTTAAAATAATTAATTTGTTTTAATATCTAATAGGCTCTATTCCCAATATATTTATAATAAAATTAATTAAATATTCCCTTTTACAACTAAATTAAATATATTTGATTTGGAAAAATTATTGTAGATTTATGTATCAATTGCAATATATTGTTTTTCCCTCTTTAACTATCTTTATCTTTCTTTGTAGCACTGTTTTTTTCTCGCTTATTTTGCGTTCGGATAGTTTGTAAAATAGCGCTCGTTTTACTGGTTGATCATCCATTCTTTGGATTAAAAGACACAGAATTAGTAATCGAGTGTTTACTTAGAGGAGTGGGTAAAATTGGCTGGAGGAGATGCGTTAGTAGTGCGAGGGAAGGTAGGTTCTTGCCTTATCTGGATGAAGTTGCGTTCTTAACGGGCTTCACAAACCGTGTAAAACATTACACGGTGCGAGCCAATTGGTTGAGGGGAAAATTTACACAAGGGACGCAGATTTGTGTGTAATCAGTTATAATCAGCTTGGAAGATCTTGTATTTTCTGCTGCTACAACAACAAGAAAGAAATAGACTTAACGAAATAGGCCATATCAATCCAGGGCATGAATTGGTTTCCCTTAGACGTAGTGTCTTTGTTCACTAACATCCCCCTTCAAGTAGTATATGATATCATATTTGACCGGTGGAATGAAATAGAGGTTGTAACTCCGATTCGATACGAAATGTTCATGAGAATGATTAAATTTTGCTGTGAAGATTGTAACTACTTTTCGTTCAACAATACCTTTTATAAACAGTCCTTCGGTGGCGCGATGGGCAGCCTATTAGTACCAATCCTTGCCGATTCACTAATGAACAAACTCTTAGACATCACGATCCCTCAACTCAACTATTCTCCTTCATTAACTTTTAAATATTTTTTTTTTTTTTTTTTTTTTTTTTTTAATAAAATGTGTTGTGTAATAGGGTTTAGAATATGTGTCACAACAACACATAAATACCTTTTAAGACCTAGGTCTAGACCTGGGTCCCACAACAACTGGCGTTCTGAGGTGTAGATTAACGCTTTTTTTAAACATCTGTGGGTTGAAGCCACCTGAGACTAAGTGTTCCGGCAAACTATTCCATTTGTACGCAGTTCGGACAAAGAAGTCTCTCTGCGATCTGCCAGTATGACAGCGCGGGATCTTTACCGTTTCACTGGTTGCGGCAGCCGATTGCCGAGTGGAACGGGGGTAAGAATAAGTTTGAGGCATGATGCCGCTGATTTCATCTGAGCACTGCTGATGACGATATTTGTAAAAAACAACGAGGTCAGCAACAGTGCGACGATGTTGTAGGGAATCAAGTTGTGATGTCAAAGTTCGATCACCTACAATTCGTATAGCTCGCTTTTGAACAGAGTCCAAGAGGGCCAAGATGGAAACAGAGGCAGCACCCCAAACTTGACAGCAGTACTCCATACTGGACGAATATAGGACTTATAAACATGGAGCAATTGGTATGGAGTGAAAAATTTTTTGCATCTATTTAGGAGGCCGAGTTTTTTAGACGCGCTTTTTGCCATCGCCATTACATGATCGTTCCAGAGTAGGTCATTTGAAACTGTGACACCCAATAAACGAATGTTTTTACATTCACCTATTGGTTCATCACACATACTAAATAAAATATCTTTGGGGAACTCGGTCTTTAATCTGGAAACAATCAACAGCTGTGTTTTGGTGGAGTTGAAATTGACAAGGTTTTGGTCACCCCAGTCGGCGTGGATGACCTACCTGTTTTTACCTGTCCTCCATTACAAATTGATGCCACACTGGAAATATTGAATACTTTTCATCCGAGACAATCCCTCACGTAAGAACGTCAGTTAGACACCAAACTTAACTAACTTGACATGACTTTATACATAAACGACGACAGGTCCATAGACACAAACTGGTTTGCTAAACCCACCAGCAAGTACAGACTTCTTAATTTTCTGTCCTGCCATTCCTTCTCACAGAAGCTTAATATCGTTGTTTCCATCATTGAGAGAACTCTCAAACTCAGCTCTCGTAAGTTTTGGAATGACAACCCGTCCATCATAAGAAAGGGACTCACCAAGAACAATTACCCCATCCATCTAATTGAGAAACACATCCAACAATTTTTGAATGCCCATCAGGACATGCCCCCCTTCTTCAACCAAGTCCTTAATATAATTTTTTTTGTGCATATAATTTATTAATTTGCATGTATTTGATAATCGAAAACAAAATATTCTTTAATTTTTTAATGTGTTTAAATTTTAAATTGTCTCATTGTTGTAAGTTTTAATCTTATTAATAATACGTTTTTTTTAAACGTTTTTTAAGTTCTTTACACGTAAGTTATATTGTTGTAACATACTTTCTAGATCTAACCTTGATTTTTCTAAACTAATTTATATATATTTTCTGTAGTTCTGGAAAATGACGTGCCATTGCCGTCGAAAATTTAAAGAAAAAATGAAACAATAAAAAATGAAAACTAAACAGAAATTAATATATCACAACAGAATTAATCCACTTAAATAAATCTCCCGTGTATATGAAAAACAATCACGAAATAATTGTGGAAGAAATACAACAAAAATATTTCTTTTTCAATAACACAAAAACTGAGCATTGCAAAGCTCTAAAAAAAATTGTAATGTTTCTTAAATTAAGTGCTCCTCCATATGACAGCCCACTCATTTGGGTCAAAAATGGTTTTTTTACTCTCCCCATACCCATCCCCTAAACACACAGAAATATAATTATTTGAGACTTCGCTATGATTTTCATTCAAAATCTACCAATTTTCCTGTCTCTGTAAAATTTTTAAAATTTTTCTGTCAATCATCGTCGAAACGTAGAGAACGAAACGGTTTGAATTTTGCACTTTTTTGACAATAACTCAAAAACTGTGCACCGCAAAATTCTAAAATAAATTGCAATGATTTTTAATTAGGTGCTCTTTCAAATGACTTTGAAAAATAAATCTTCACTCTTTCGCTTGGGTCAAAAAAGGTTTTTTTAACCTCTCTACCTCCGTTCCCTAAAAACACAGAAATATAATTATTTGAGACTTCGCTATAGTTTTCCTACAAAATTTACCAAATTGCCTAACTCTGTGAATTTTTACAAATATTTCTCTCAATCAGTGTTGAAACGTAGGTGGGAAACGGTCTGAATTTTGTACTTTTTTGTATATAACTCAAAAACTGCGTACCGCAAAATTCTAAAAAAAATTGCAACGAATTTTAAATTAGGTGCTCTTTCAAATGAAACCCCACTCGCTTGGGTGAAAAAAGGTTTTTTTACCCTCTTCACCCTGGTCCCCTTAACATACAGAATTATAATTATTTGAGACTTCGCTATAATTTTCATACAAAATTTACCAAATTTCCTAGGCATGTGAATTTTCACAAATTGTTCTGTGAATCAGTGTCGAAACGTATAGGGGGGAATGGTCTGAATTTTGCATTTTTTTGACAATAACTCAAAAACTGTGCACCGCAAAATTCTAAAAAAAATTGCAACGAATTTTAAATTAGGTGCTATTTCAAATGACGCCCCACTCGCTTGGGTCAAAAACGTTTTTTTACCCTCTCTACCGCGGTCCCCTAAGCACACAGAAATATAATTATTTGAGACTTCGCTATAGTTTTCATACAAAATTTACCAATCTTTTTGCTCATAACTCAAAAACTGTGCACCGCAAAAATTCTAAAAAAAATTGCAACGTATTTTAAATTAGGTGCTCTTCCAAATGACACCCCACTTGACCACATTTTAAATAGTGTTTTTACTGCTCCTCAATTCCATCCCCTTAATAAATCTAATTATGAGAATATGATACTTTTATATATTTTTTATTTAAAACTTAATAATTATTCTATCATTCCAAATACATTTGAAAATTTTCGAGCAGTTAGGTTCGGAGCTAATCTCTTCCCTCGATTAGCTCCGAACCTAACTGCTAAGCACGAAAAAAATTATACAAAAAATGGTGAGGAGTAAAATTCCAAAATAAATTTTTGAGGAACATTGAAATAAAGCCCTTTCATGTATTTAGAAATAGGTATACTCAATAGAAAGAGACGAAAGGAAGATGTGTTCGATAGCTGTCCCGGAAGTGTGTCAAAAAAATCTCAAGTGTGTCAAAACAAGGAAATTTGCATATATTTTGCTTAAACATCGTTCATTTTAAGTGATTACGAGTAGGAAAATTGAATTTGGAGAAATCTTGATGGTCGGTATTGGTATGTGAGACGAAAATCCAGATTATTGCATTATAAGTTTGTCAAAAAAATGTTTTCAAGTGTGTCAAACGAATGATTTTCATATTTTTCTACTCAATTTTTTGGGCAAAAATGAAATTAATTATTTGTATTACATGAAATTTTATTATTATTATTAAGAACTATGGCATTATAAGTTTGTCAAAAAAATGTTGTCAAGTGTGTCAAAAGAATGGTTTTCATTTATTTGTTTTGGAAAAAAATAGAATGAATTATTTATATGAAATGTTAGATGTAATTGAACATGACGGAATTGGCATGTGAGACCAAAATCTAGATTATTGCATTATAAGTGTGTCAAAAAATGTTGTCAAGTGTGTCAAAAGAAAGATTTTACTTCGATTTATTTATGTTTTGCCCAATTTTTTGTGAAAAAATAAAATAAATTATTCGTATGATATGAAATTTTATTATTAATATATAGAATTATGGCATTATAAGTTTGTCAAAAAAATAATGTCAAGTGTGTCAAAGAATGATTTTTAGATCTTTTTTTTGTTTAAACTAATCTGTATATCAGATTCTACTTGTACACAAAACTGTCTGATCTCAAAATCTACCTATTCCTAGCGGACATCATGCCGCTCGGACTTTTTCTATTTTCGTTTTCCCTTCTTGTTAGTGTTTTACTTAAAAAGCAAAATAATATAATCGGAAAGAAAAACCCTAATAAAACTAATTGGATTAATAATAGTAAGATATTACTATGAATTCATTAAATGTCAATATCCCTATAAAACGTAAGCTTTTAATCAGATTTCAATTTCATTTAATTTTTTTGTTGTTAATTTTTGATGATTATTTTTATGTAAATGTAATTTATACGGTTTCGTTAGCTCGTACGAAAATTTGAATTTCCAATTCAAACAAATGAGTTTATTTGCAAATACGCTGTTTGATTCGTTTTTTGTTTTTTTTTTTGACAAAATCTCATAAATTGTAAATCAACATTTATTTTTATTTGAATTTTTAAGCAAATTTTTGGAAAATCAACATTATATGGAAAAATATGAATTATCTTTTATTAATAACCCTAATAGCAAAAAAAGTGTTGATATGTTTACCATACATTAATACTAATGTTTTAAATTTGAGCATTATGGTAAAAAAATTGAAATTCAATTCATATATTAATTTCAACGAATTGATATTTTGTAAAAAAAAAAATATTTTCCGTGGTCGAAACTGGGGATGTACGAACGAATGTACGAACGTTATGAATAAATAGATCAATGAAAGAAAAATGATAATTGCAAATACATGCCTTAGCTTGTTTTATATAAAATTCGTTTTGATTCCTACAGATATTTGATCGCATTGATTTTGTGTTCACATACATATGTATGTGACGGCTCATTAGTAAGATTTGAATTGCTGAGCAGCAATGAAAGTCTTACCAAGGTTTTCAACCGACTGTTCCAGATATGTGTGACAACGAAAGTAAATTTCCCATCGCTCTTCCTTTACGGAAACCGTATTGTCTTTCATTAAGTATTTTTGACGACTTATGAAGCTCATAATATTAAAATTAATGAACTTTTCAAATATTTTAGCAACAACTGACAAAATTGATATGGGTTTGTAATTTGTTGAATTCGTGTTAGCAACTTTTTTGGAATTAATTGGCTGTATACTGGCCATTTTTTAAAGAGCATTTATTTTAAATTTTATTGCTTCTTCACATTCACCCGAAACCTAAAGATCAGCCTTAAGAACCATCTATCGGAATAAACCTGCGCATACCCACGTGTATTATATCTGAAAAATTAGAAGCAGAAATGTTTGAATTAAACATATATCTCTAAGCCCCTGCCAATCTGCAACCCAAATAAGACTAGGATTAGATTGAAACTGTTTAGGAACTTGTATTTTTAAATGAGTGGAAATCAAATTATAGTCTAAACCACCTAAAGGTTCTGATACTTTAAATTGTACCAACGAAAGATCATTTACCAAAATCAAATAAAGTAATTTACTAATTTGACCAGGAATGTCAGGAGCTCT
>CAVNZG010001640.1:0-39787 GCA_963693315.1 Diogma glabrata
ATTACCAATAAATTTATATGTGTTATTATGGTTTTCCATATTATTCACTGTCTGTGTGCTTTTATCACTTTTGAATTAAAATATTTTTAAATATTGCATTTTAATTTTAATTTAAATATTGCATTTTAATTTCAATAAATGTAATGATTGTATCCCAGAAATAAAGAAAAACGTACGACAAGACATTTATATCAATTATTGACGTTTTGATCAGCCTCATTTTGTTTTTCGTCTTCTTTTCCTTTTCACTCCTTTTTACTCTTTTGTTTTGTTTTACCGTTTTCTTTCCTTTCCTCTCCTTGCTACTTTTCGTCTTTTACTTTTTGCATTTTGTTTCTCTTTGTTCTTGTTTCATCTTTCTGTTCATTCTCCTATTCTTCTACAACAGCATCATTTTCTTTTAATTATTTAATGCTTAATACTTCTTAGTTTAAAACCTAATTTTTTACTGGACCATTAAACAAATCTAAGAACACTATATCGAATGTTGCTCAATATACAATGCTGTCGTATGACGTATGTTTAACCATTTTCAAAGATTCTGCCATTTGTTGACCTTGTTGCCATTTGTTGAAAAAAAGTCCGAGCGGCAAGATGTCCGCTGAAAAAAGGTAGGTTTTGAGATCAGACAGTTTTGTGTACAAGTAGAATCTGATGTATCAGATTAGTTTTAACAACACAAACTAATTACAAACAGATATCGAACAAATTTTAAAAAGAAAATTAGCTACATACATATAAGAAAAACTAAATCTATCCAATTATGCAACAAACAAATGTCAAATCTACCACAGAACATAAGTGTGACAATTTATGACACTATATGAAAAACACACGGCAAACCTACTCTATATCATATATATATATATATATATATATATATATATATATATATATATATATATATATATATATATATATATATATATATATATATATATATATATATATATATATATATATATATATATATATATATATATATATATATATATATATATATATATATATATATATATATATATATATATATATATATATATATATATATATATATATATATATATATATATATATATATATATATACATATATATATATATATATATATATATATATATATATATATATATATATATATATATATATATATATATATATATATATATATCAGTGGCGTGCAGTGGGTTTCGATAGGCGGTAAGCAGATTATATAAAAAACAGAACATTTTTTAATTTATACCCACATGATAGTTCTTCCATTGTATTGATTGCATGACGTGATAAGGCTTTGGCAGAACAGTCTGCACTAATATCTGTAAAAGCTAAAAGTCTTTCAAAAACTTCTTCTGTTTTAGTTACAAATCGTCCTATTGTTGACAATTGCGACTTATAAGATATATCTGATGTTTCATCAAGAAGTATGGCAATAAATAAACAAACTTTGATTTCTAAAAAAATTGAGTTTTTTAGATCAACACCTATTGATTCACTCAAATCATTTTGTATATGACTAAAAATGCCTAAAAATACTTTGGATTCCTATAAAAATATGTCGAATTCTTGATCATACATTGATAACACTCTCAACATTATAACACTACCGAATAATTTGAAAAAATTGATTGATTAATATAATATGGCTTGGTGTTTATTAACGGCATTAAAAAAAATTATTTAAATTATGATAACCATCGTAGGTTTAAATACCCTTTTCTTTAGAAAATAAAATAAACATTTTTAAAATAAATGAAACAGACTTCAGAAACAATAAAAGAGGCACAAAAAAGTGAAAAATATTTCAATTGTGGCTTTTAGACACAGAAATACATATAAGTTTTGATTAATTTAATTTAATTATACTTAACTACAAAAAATTACACTTTTAAACAAAGATGTTATATTATAAAACTTATATTTTATTATAATTATTATAGTTGTTGTAATAATTATTATATTATAAGATTTATTTGTAGTACAAAACTGTTGGCAATCGATGAGATGTCAATGGTGGTACCGACTTCGAACATTTTGTATAAAATAAATTTCATAATATAAAAGCTATTATAAAAAAATAACTTTTACAATATAATATCTTTGTGTAAAAGCGTAATTTTTTGTATGTAACTAACTATAATTAAATTAAATTAATCAAAATTTATACGTATTTTCGTCTCTAAAAGGCACAATTGAGTTATTTTCCACTTTTTTGTGCCTCTTTTGTTTTTTCTGAAGTCGGTTTTATTTTTTTAAAAAAGTTTATTTATTATTTCATTTTGTGTAGTCATAAAATCAAAAGGCGGCTAAGAAAGTGTTTTTGAAGTAATAACTTAAAATCGCGACAAGCATTCATCGATGAAAATCTAACAAACATGGTTTTATCATATTTTTGAAAAAGGGGATATTTTCTGTCACAGAAAGGAATTTAGGACCATTTCGGCATCTATATCAATTAAATACAACTCAAACCGTCCAAATAGAGCCAAATAGATTAAGCTGTTTCAAAGAAATCGACGAAAATACATGAAAAATATAGTTTTTTTTTCAATTTCCTGAACAACGACCGTTTTCCACGTAATATAAAAAATATGGAACCACCTGGGCATCTATCTTAATAGAATACATTTAAACCATCCAAATCAAGTGAGCTGTTTTCGATAAATCGGCGAAAATACATAAAAAAATATAGTTTTTCCAATTTTCTGAAAATAGTACATTTTGCTACAAGAGATGAAAACGCTGCTTTTTCGTGAGTGAAAATTTGTTCACGAGAGCCGTTAACGTCCGTCCAGTTGGACAATTTCACGAACGCAAAATGTTTTTATCTCGCGTAGGAAATACACTTTTTTCTATGATAGTAAATACATAAACGATATTTATTAGAATTTATTAAATTAGAAATCGACAAAATAACATTCAAAATTCATATTCTATTTTTACATATGGTTGCTTTGTTTTAAAATTATATGAAAATACCATAGCAACTACAATTTGTTATTCTTTTTACAATAGAGGGAAAAAGCCCATTTTCACAGGGGATTAAGCCTGCTTGAAAATAAAATTTTCCTCTGCTATCATAGAAAAACGGTATTTTTCACGTCATAAAAAAATGGACCCAAGTGGTCTTAACTTATTCTTAACAGAATACAATTTAAATCATCGAAATCGAATGAACCGTTTTCAAGAAACATACATAAAAAACCTTCAATGAAAGATCCAATAATTTCATAATTTAAATCACTGGAAACTATATTATTTAATGGTTGCACCATTTTAATAAACGAAATATTACACCCATTAAAACTATAAATAAATAATGTTATTAATTTTTATAACACAACAAAAATATTAAAAATAATTTCAATCTTATCAGGAAAAAACTAACAAACCATTCTCTTTATATTCGCTCATACGACATAACCAAAAAACTTGTGTTCAAAATGTACAAAATGTGAAATGACAAAAGGAAAAGAAAGAAAAAACTTTAAAAGCAGAATTATCTTCTGCTTATTTTCACACATTTTATTGGGAGTTTAATTGTTTGTTTTTCAATACAACTTCTAAGGAATACATAGCGATTGAAAGCAGAAATTTTACTGATGACCAAAGAACAAAGAATAGATAAAATCTGCCAAAAAACAAAATTTTTTTATATTTTATTTAAATGTGCATTTTAGATTTGGAGTGTTGAAAATTCAAAAAGGCTGACATGTAAATATAGATTTTTGGAATATTAGAATAATCGTTAATAAATAAATAATGTTAATAATCAATTTAGAATATTTTTATATTCTTTAATTAATTTAAATTTTTGTTAAGAAGACTATTTTAAATTTTGTTTGGGTAAGCAGGTATGACCCTGCTTTCTTCGTACCGCCCGCCAGTGATATATATATATATATATATATATATATATATATATATATATATATATATATATATATATATATATATATATATATATATATATATATATATATCAGTGGCGTTTTCTCTGGGTGTTCTAGTCGTTCGCCGAACGACTTGAGAAATATCCATAAAATATTCAAAATGGCTTAACTAAAATAAATTCAGCTTTTAATGATAAAAAAGAAAGAAATACTTTTCTTACAATAAATGAAACAAATGTAGATATTTTAATAGGCAAATAGAAAAAAAATATAATTGTTTGTGTAAGCCATAACATATTTAATCTATACTGCATAATACACAACAAAGAAGAATTTCCCCTCAAATTCATTGTTCATTAGATTTATGAACAGAAAAGCAACCGAACCCAATTCCTTGTCTCGCATATATAATTCATATACGCAGCTTAAATGAAGCAAAAAGGAAAATAACTTTTTTATATAGCATAAATGCATTCAAAATGTTCGTAATTTTTACAGAACCCAATAATATTCAATGTATACATGTTTTTATATTTTATATTTAACACTACATACGCATTAAATATTCACTTACAATACACAATAGCAAGAAAACAAATGGAATGAAGTAAATACTATAGATGTATTTATTTTAAAATAATCGTTTTATGTTCGTTTAAAAATCAGAACATGGTACGTAATACGTTTTACATTGATTTTAACTGTGTTCGATTTGACTGAAGCAATTGATACAACTGAAAAATTGAATGCAATTGTTGTTGGTTATTCAGTTGTTTCAGTCAAATAAAGGCAGAAGAAAAATAAATGGATATTTGTGTCCTTTAGGTTCAAAAACGATCTATTCCACTTTACGAGTTTTCAAGATAAATGAAAAGAACTTTTTATTTTGAAATAATTTACAAACTCGGTGATTTTATTGTTTAATTGGTTTCTTCAGAGATTTTCCATTAATTTGTTTAAAATGTAAAAATAAAGTACGTAGTCAAGTTAAGCTGGTATTTTAGAAAACATTTTGGAATAGAGACGTTTTGAAACTTACACGATGGATTAGGTTCGTTTTGAAACTTATTACTATTGGAAAATGTATGTTTTGAAACTTACATTTTGTAATACTATCGTATTGATTGATAATTTGGTTTTCTGTCAAACCGCCGACTTTTCTAATTTTGAAACCAAGAATATTTTACAACGTTGGTTGATTTTAGATAATGCAATAAATCAAAATATTGATTTTTGAAATATCTATATTATAGATGCTAAATCTTTTTTAAAATAAATAATATTGAAAAACTATATATGACTATACATGATAAACGGAAGGCATTTAGCGGCACTCTCATGGTTGCATTTTTGGACCTTTTTTGACCCAAAAATATTTTCTGGAAATGTTGTGGCAAGCAATCTCTTGGATATCTTCGACAACTGGGTATAAACGGGTATCGGTTAAGAGGCTAGAGCCTTAACACTGTTCAAATCAAAGTGTTATAACGGCTGTTTAGGACGTTAATTTCTATCATTTTTCAAAAAACCAGATAACTGAAATAAAAAGCTTTTTAGCTATCTGCAATCAACAATGTACAGGTACAACGAAATTTTGCGGTACTTTCACTGTCGTATTTTTTAACCTACACCAAAAACATTTTCTGGAAATGTTGGGGCAAATAATCTCTTACTGGCCTTAAAACTGGCCAAATCCGGTTACCAGTTAAGGGGCTCGAGGATTAAAGCTGTATAAATCAAAGCATTATAACGCCTGTTTGGGACAAAATTTTGAAACAAAATTGCTGGATATTAAGTATTTGAGCATACTTCTATTCTTTTTTGAAAATGCTAAACATCTGCAGGGAAGGGCTCCAAAGTAATCGGTTCCAACAAAAACCAACACCACCAAAAGTTTTCATCAGTTTTTCTTCACGTAATAACTGGAAATGGTCGAACTGCAAATGAATGAACATAAAAATTGTTTTTTTCCTGAAACAATGAATAATATTATATGTCTTAGTTGATTTTAAGAAGCTGACGTTCTGAAAGAAGCTGAAAGAAGAAAACGTTCCTAAGTTGCATAGTTGTACGTTTGCTCATAATTAATTTTATTTTTAAAGTTTGTTTGATAATTCTGTTTGTAATTAGTGTTTTTATTTAAACTAATCTGATTAATCCGATTCTACAAAAATCTGTCTGACAACGAAATCTACCAATTTCTTGCTGATATCCCACCGCTTGAACTTTGCCAGATTGAATTCAATCGGATTCAATCACACAACGCGGCTGTTCGCTGACAAACTGATTAGCATTTACTTACTACTGGATAATGGATATAAAAACTGATGCAAGCTGCAATAAAAAATCTACCACTTTAAAACAAATATCACGATCGACTGATATTTGCATACGATTATTTTGAAATAAAGGATTTCGGTGCCAAACGCATGTTTTGGAATAAGCATGTTATGTTTTTTAAAGACATGATTCTTATTGGAATAGATTGTTTTTGATTGCAAAACAATTGAAATGGAATAGCTTTGTTTTGTTTCAAAAGTTATGACGTAATAGATTGCTTTTGAAACGTAACTGGAATTTGTCACCCAATTTTCTCAGAAATAGATAAATATTTTTAAATTTTTATTTTACTGATATGTTCAATTTAATGGAAAGAAACGAAATCAATTAATACATAACTCAAAAATTTTAAAAAGTTGAATTGATCGTTTTTGAACCTAAAGGACCCATTTAAATTTTTTTTTTAACCGGCTTCAAAAGAGAAGGAGGTTTATGTTTAATTTTGAGTTTTTTTTTAATGTATATTCACCGATTTCTCAAAAACGGTTTGTTCGATTTGATTGATTTAAATTTTATTCTATTGAGGTAAGTTTCGAGATGGTCCCATATTTTTTTCTATGTCGTGAAAAATATAGTTTTTCAGAAAATCGAGAAAAACTGTATATTTTTATGTATATTCCCCGATTTCTCGAAAACGGCTCATTGTGTTCTATTAAGGTACATTCAGAGGTTATCCCATATTTTTTTCCATGACGTGGAAAAAACTATATTTTTTATGTATTTTTGCCGATTCCTTCGAAAAAGCTTATTTTATTTGGTTGGTTTGACCTGCGTTATATTGCTATAGATGCCAAGGTAGTCCTAAATAATTTTTCTTGATAGAAAATATTCCGTGTTTTTATAAAAATCGGAAAACCATGATTACTAGATTTTCATCGATGAATACTTTCCGGGATTTTAAGTTATTGCATCAAAAACGCTTTCTGACATGCTTGCTAACAGACATTTGCTTCTATACACTAAAAATTAAAAAATTAAAAATCTTTTAAAAAAAAAAATAGAATCGATTTCAGAAAAAAAACACAAAAAAATGCAGAATAACTCAATTGTGGCTTAGAGATAAAAATTTTGTTATATCTAACTACAGCCAAAAAAATTAAGCCTTTAAACAAAATTATTATATTATAGAAGTTATTTGTTATAATAATTTTTACAATAACTTTTATAATATAATAACAACTATTATAATTGTAATAATTATAATAACAAATAACTTCTATAATATAATAATTTTGTTTAAAGGCTTAATTTTTTCGCTGTTGTTAGATTATAGATATAACTAAATTTTTGTCTCTAAGCCACAATTGAGTTATTTTTCACTTTCTTGTGTTTTTTTTCTGAAATCGGTTCTATTTTTTTTTTTAAGACTTTTTATTTTATTTTGAAAACGATCAACGTAATATAATTTTTCAACAATGCGAAACTACTACCTCAGAGCAGTAATAAATTGTGTTGTTTAGCCAGATACCAATCATTTAAATTGCATGGTGGTAATTTTCTTAATTTTGTAAGAGGATTTAAAAATTATTTTAATACAAAGACATGGAAGAGACGTTTTGCATCATTAACGATTTGAAGGCAATATCTTTTGCTGGGCGAACTATAGATGAAAAGAAATGTATATTACGAAATGAAAAGCCTGTGCCGGAATTACCAAATATGGAAACCAAATGCACTTCAAAGCAAACATTCACTCGGCGTTTAATAATTTCCAGTTATAAGTCACTTGAATGGTTGACAGGCAGCTTACTTTTGAATAAACTGTTTTACTGGCCTTATGTTTTGTTTTGCAAAACAGTCAGAAAAGTCTGTTTGGAATTTTGACGGATTTTCGGATTTCATTTAAGCAGTGGGATACAAAAGCATAGAAAAAGTAGAACTTAGATTAAGAATACGTAGGCATTTAAAACATTGTGGACTATAAGATTAGATTTAATTTTAGATGAGCAACGCCATATATCAAGACAAAATTACAATGAACTGCATCTGATCGCAACAGAAATTTCTTAAGGATGTTAATAAATATTGTTTGTTCATTGTGTAAACTCGCATTTAGAGGCCATGACGAAGGAACGAAACATTATAACTATATACATACTATAAATACATACATATTATAACTACATAACTACATTCAACAAAAACGAACACCTTAAAGAAATATTCAGGAAACGCCACTGATATATATATATATATATATATATATATATATATATATATATATATATATATATATATATATATATATATATATATATATATATATATATATATATATATATATATATATATATATATATATATATATATATATATATATATATATATATATATATATATATATATATATATATATATATATATTAGGGTGTTCTTTAGCTATATGGAGAAAAAAAAATTATGATATATTTTTGGTCTCACCCCCTAATTCGGTGTGTATACATATAAAAATGAACTGCAAGAAATTTTAGGTCAATCAAATAAAGTTAACCCGATATATATATATATATATATATATATATATATATATATATATATATATATATATATATATATATATATATATATATATATATATATATATATATATATATATATATATGTATATATATATATATATATATATATATATATATATATATATATATATATATATCTGTTGGTGAGAGGTAAACTACACCAAGTCACATTTTTTTCAAAATACGTTTTTTTATACTGTTAGAATCAGGATTTTGTTCTCTACCGAGAGGTTAATAGCACTAAGTCCTAACTAGAGTAGTTTTCGAGATAGAACAATTGTAAATGACACCAAGCCCTTAAAGGTAAAGAACGTCAATGGAACAAATTTTGACACCAAGTCCAAATGTTATGACTAAATAGTGTTGTAGACGACAACAATGTATTTAGAGGTTAATAACACCAAGTCCACTTAGTCAATGTGTCTTTAGGTTTTAACGTCTTTCTTGTAGTTTCTTAAAAAATGTAAACAATTTTAAACGTTTTATAACGTTAAACTTACATTGTTAATAATATATTTTGAAGTAAAGTTTATAAAAAAGCCTTTAACATTATTTTTGAAAACACCTTTTATGTACAATTGTCTTGGACTTGGTGCTGTATATTTCAAGGGACTTGGGAATACTAAGATCCATCATTGTGAGGTAAAGCACACCAAGTCCTTTTTAACAAATAACCGTTACATAATACTATAAGGAAGTTTATTTTATTATTAACTAGCAGGACCCGGCGTGCTTTGCTACGCTTATAAATAAAGTTTGTATATGAAATGAAAAATTGGCGATCAAATAAGTTTTCGAGTAAGCTATAAAAAAATTTAAATGACTTGTTGCATTAGTAGAGGTGTGTCATCACTCATCTCTATATAGAACATTATACAGAACAAAAATATATTCACGAATGTTCACAGTGCTCATGCATTGTATTTGTACCCGACACGAAACACACAAAAACTTTTCTAAAGAAGTTTTTCTGAGATATGAAAATGAAAAATGCTGTCAAATTGCAAAATTCAAGTGAATTACAATAATTACTTTGATCTTAATCACTCACAAAATCTCTCACAATTTTATTTTTTACACCAAATAGCGTAAAAGTTTTGTTTATTTAACATTGGTCGCATATTGCCGCTATCTTGTAATGAAGCGCTTTCCCATTGGCGAACCAATGAGAATGGCATAGCAGGAAGCGTACCTAGCGAGATTGATTGACAAGCCCCAAACTAGCTTCAGTCCATGGGAACGATAAAGTAACCCTGCTACTTCAGCACAAATACGGACATGTACGCTATTCACGAAAATTTGCAGAAATGGAAAAAAATACAAGTGTGAAAAAAAGAGACTCTGGCGACCCCATTGGCGAAAGACCCACGATCAACACGTCCAACCCCTCCACAATCACTCTCAGACGCTCACGCACTCACACTTCACGCATACTATCGTGCGCACACACATTCACACTTCACACATACCAACATTCACCCAGACATTCAATCACTGATTCGCCCTGTCACACACATTCCCACTTCTACCTTATACAGCAAAAAAAAAAATAAAGGTAATAAAACAAGTCCACTCACCCCATGATTAATCCTCCAGTCGTCCAAGTCCTTCGGCCTTAGCCCTCCATCAGTGATGATTCATCCAACAGGTATGGTATTACAAAAAAATAAATGTACGGATAATCCACTGGTGCGTGGTCAGTTCGGCAGCAATAGCAAACCAGTTGTTGTAAATAAGGAGTTGAAAATATGACCGTATCAGCACAAATTGTATATAAATAATCAGTTGCAATATTCCGAAATTTGGTAAAAATGTTGTGTTGAAAATACGATTATATCAGCAAAAATTGTATATAAATAATCAGTTGTAATAGCCAGAACTTGGTAAAAACGTTGTGTTGAAAATACGATAGTATCAGCAAAAATTGTATATAGATAATCAGGTGAAATATCCAAAAATATTGTAAAAATGTTGTGTTGAAAATTCGATAGTATCAGCAAAAATTGTATATAAATAATCAGGTGAAATATCCAAAAATATTGTAAAAATGTTGTGTTGAGAAGGCGATAATATCAGCAAAAATTTTATATAAATAATCAGGTGAAATATCCAAAAATATTGTAAAAATGTTGTGTTGAAAATTCGATAGTATCAGCAAAAATTGTATATAAATAATCAGGTGAAATATCCAAAAATATTGTAAAAAAATGTTGTGTTGAGAAGGCGATAATATCAGCAAAAATTTTATATAAATAATCAGGTGAAATATCCAAAAATATTGTAAAAATGTTGTGTTGAAAATTCGATAGTATCAGCAAAAATTGTATATAACTAATCAGGTGAAATATCCAAAAATATTGTAAAAATGTTGTGTTGAAAATTCGCTAGTATCAGCAAAAATTGTATATAAATAATCAGTTGCAATATTCCGAAATTTTGTAAAAATGTTGTGTTGAACATACGATTATATCAGCAAAATTGTATATAAGTAATCAGTTGTAATAGCCAGAACTTGGTAAAAACGTTGTGTTGAAAATACGATAGTATCAGCAAAAATTGTATATGAATAACGGTGATATGATAATTGATAATACGGTGATAACAGCCAAAATTTTGTAAAACAAAAAAAATGTCGCGTCGAAAATACTGTCGAAATACGGGTTAATTGTAGCTTGGTGATGTTAACATAAGTGACTGATTGATTCAGTTAATGGCCGATATAAGTTAGAAACAGTTATTAATAATAAGGTGGCCAAATCCAGTTGCAGCTTTTAGGCAGGCAAGTGTTAACACAGCATAGTGCACAAGACATACATATCTCCCCAAAACCAATCCGTCACACTCTCAACTCCAACGACCACAAGATTCGCCACTCCTTCTATGGTAATGCGGTGCGAATTCACTTAGCTCAGCTAACAATCAAGTTCTACTCGACCGAGAACCCCTTTCACAGAAAAATTGTGTGATTCAACACGGTTCTATATTTTAGTATGATTCACCAGTTAGCGGTGATCAGTTACCCAATACAAGTTTAACAATATCACCTTGGCAATGCTGAAACTAATTTCATTCACCCATGAGTAATTAAGGTATAGTTAAATTAGTTGACTTAATTGTAGATTCGATCGTTACTTCTGTTTCTGAAATTCAATCAATGACCTTCTACCCCAAATAAAAATTCAAATCGTGGCAAGTGATTTTGACAATTCATTATAATTCTATATTTATGATTTTACACAAAATGTACGGCATTTATCCACTACACACTAAGTTCAATATATTCTTATTTTATAACTTAATTGTTTATCAAAATTGCGCTAAATTAACTTAACGGCGACTACGTCATTATTCCTTAGTGATAACGGAAAATAACAAGACGCACATCTAACTTATATACATATATTAATTCACCGATATATTGTTCGGTTATTTAATTATCACAGAACATTTTGGGGGTAACCAAAATGATTATTCCGATTCACTAGTCAGACAAGCAATTAGATTTTTATAATCTGATTTTAGCAATTAAGAATTTACTATTAATTTACCTGGATATGACATTCATTGAATCTTCGTGGATGCGATCGAAAATCATCATCACCTACACAGATATTCCCGGAATTCTGGGTTTGAATTTTTTGTTATAATTGGTTATTCTAATAAATTTTACTAACTATCACAGATTTAGTTATCACAGAGAATACTAACACATTTCATTTGTTTTGTATCTTTTAAACAACATTTCAAATTTGAACAAAGAAAAATAACACATGTTGTTTTGCTAAAATAAATCTGACAGTCTGACAACACGAAGATCCACTGAAGTGAATCGCAAAACTCATGGTTTACACCGATAGTACATTTTTTTTTTGATTTCTTATGATTTAGTTTAGACAAAGAAAAACGGCACAAACATAAAAATATATTTTCTTGTGGTTTAAATTCCACTTATGGCGGAGACTAATGAAGTCAACCATTTATTCACACGTAGCACTATATTTCTTGTTTTGATTCGACCGATCTAACAATTTTTTTTAAATAATTGTAGGACTACGTACCCACATAAAAAAAACAAAGAACTAACACCGAATTTAACTTTAGAATATTTGATAATTTTTTTATATTCCGAAACAAAACATGCACATTGACAATCTCCACCAAATCCAAAGAGACGTCAAACGCCCGAATAAATGTAATAGAACTAAGAGAAAGAATAAGTTACCGTGCTCATTATATAGTCAAATTTTTAATCTCGCAATAACTCGAATAAAGTATTTAGATGAGAGATAATTAATTTACATCAGATTTTCAAATTATTGGGAACTTATTATAGTTCACAAAACCGTTTGCTACTTGATAATATTGTACTAAAAATAAGGTTGGGATCCCCAATATTTCCGACACATTCATAGCACGTATAACTGAATTTCAAAATGAATCAAATACAGATTCGACCAATATAGTGATGTTTAGACATTTAATAACTACATTCTGCAACATCAATACCGTGAAGTTCAGATCAATCACGGAAGGATTGTTTAAAGCAAAACACTCACACAAAGACAAATCAAATGTTTAACCAAGCAGAAATAGTAATTCGTTGTATGTTGACGATTGGAAACAAAATACACGCAGCTGTTGTGAGGTTTTGAGATCTTCGTTATTTCATTACGGTTTGTGTTTTGAAACAAAAAAAGTTCAAACTCAAGTAGTGAGGCGAGGAAAATCGAATGGAAGCACAACGCGCGTCAATTTTAGTGCGTTGTAAGATTAAATTCTGATTAATTTTTTTGTGATTATACGGATGATGATTAAGGAAAATTATTAATTAATTCAAATTAACCAATACCGTGTTATATTAATGAATAAATAATTCAAGGTAACCAGCGTAATTTTCCTTCTCCCATACGTTTGTCCGGCCATTGCAGATTTAGTAGATTTTGAGAAATATAAGGAAACTATGGGTTAAGGCAACTACATGAAATATGACTATTGATGACGAAGGGATGAGATTCTATTCCAAGTGGTACAGATTAATATAAGGAACAACAACTAAGGAAACTGCGACTGTAATACACTGCGTGCTGACAATATGCCAGACTATCCATTACAGAACAAATGCTTTTTGGACGAACACCCACGACCAAAAAGAAGTTGAAAAAGGCATAGGCTGGTCGCCAATAGACCTTGTATATACAAATTAGCTTGGTGAAGCACCTCGACGTACCACAGATTAGCAATCAAGGCGATCGGTATTACAAACTCAGTCTTAGCAGAAACAAAGTAACAAAGTATCTATGAATATACAAAAAAAACTTTTGGGAGGGGTATCGATAAAATCAGTATTCTACTCTATTGCAAGCGGTGGATAACTAACTTCTTCCAGACCCAATTTCGGGCAGATCTGGGGGTTCCCGAGACTCTAGAGTCAAAGAAAATAAACCAAACCAATTTACTACCAAACTTGAGAATGAAGTAACAATTGACCTACTTTTTAATGATACATACACCAAGACTCCTGTTCTTATATTAATCAGGCTCGAACCCTACACCTGAGCTCACTAGTCTCATGCTCTATTGACTACGCTAGCCGGGCTATTACATAATTTAAATTTTAAAATTAGAAATTTAGAACCCAAACCGAATGATTCCGAAAAAAAAGAAAACTTCTGCAACCAGAAGCATGTCCTCAGGAATGAAAAACGGCAGCGAATTAGAACTGAGCAGAATCCGGGATGATTCCATTCAATATCAGACAAAAATAAATCTTCAAGAAAAATACAATTCATTACTTAAAAGCTGAATGTAAAGATGAAATACATGATCGTGAAAAGCCGTTAGCGAAAGTCCAAGAACGTCCTCGCAAATTATTAGAGGTTGAACCTATTGATGGTCAAGTAGCCGAGAAATGTCCAGAGGATAATATTTGCTTGAAATATTTGTATTTTCAATATAAATGAGAGATGGCGAATCAACAATAAACATATACCATTCAGACCTTAAGCTAGACTGTCCTTCGAATGGTAGACACCTCTTCGTTTGGGAAGCCAGGTCTTCCGGCTGATAAGCAGCGCTACCTACCAACTTTCAAACTTTGGCTTCGCAAATCTTTGTGAGAGCGCTACAGATAATTGTCTGCAGTTTATCTGCATCGCTCAAAATAATATTATGACAGAATACAATATTTTTGCTTTTGCTAAACCCCCATGAGATGAAGCTGGCGGACTGTGGGCCCTTGCAATACACTCGTCAGTGCATTCCTCGGGTAACCACAATCTCCAACCTCACCCCCTGGAGGAATCTCAATATCTAAACAAGCCAGTATTTTACCTGGCCTGAAATTAGGTTATCTGCGAATACAAGGGTCGACGATGTCGGAGCTTATTGTCTGCAATAGAACTATCAATTATTTTCTTAAATCCATTCATAGGTGATTCAATATACTTGCGACTGCCAAGATTTCTGGTTGTCAATTATTTGAGAATTTGGTGAATCAATTGATTCATTTCTACTATCATCAGCATCATAAATTTTATCATATTTTAACTTTTCCACATCGTAACAAAATCAACAGAACTTGGAAATTTTAAAACTGACATTTTTGTTTTTGAAATTTGAACCTATCCAAGCCGGGTTAAACAAATGTTATTGATACTCCAAGGCTTCAGGAACGTCCCGCTCGACCAATTCGATGTAAATAATTCAGTGATGGATTTGGAACATCAAGATTTATTATTAAATTTATATTTTCTGCATCAATTCTGCGTGACTGTGATTAGAATACGAAAGTTGAATTCTCTTATATTTTTCTAATAATCTAAGACGTTGCGTTTGCTCATGTGCGCCCTTTATCGTTAATCAATAATTTAAAATAGCGTTCGCCCGGGATTGAGAATTGGTGAACAAAGAACATTGCTTACACGAAATCAACCGGAATATGTTTTTCTATTTCTACAGTCTACAATTTCATTTCATTGAAATTATTTTCTGGCTGTGGAATTGCGTAACCAAAATTTAAATTTTAATTTAATTATTCAATCATCACCAAAAAAAATTTTCATTACCGTATTTGACCACTTTAAATATTTTTAGAGCAGAATTTAAAAAAAATTATATGGAAATTCAGCGTCTCAAACCTCAAACAGCCGCGCAACATTTTTCTCAATTCGACAGTTATATTAAATCAGATTGATTATTATCTTGATATTATTTTATTACTATTTACAACTGTTTTCCAAGGTGCTGATATATGAACAGAATAAAAAAAAATAAACGGTGAGATTTGAGAAAAAAGGTATACTACAAATATGGCAGAAGATGGCAATTGTGAAAACGTTTCCAGACCCAATTCCGGGCAGATCTGGGGGTTCCCGAATCTCCAAAAAAAAAAGTCGCAAACCAAAACCGAAAGAGAAAAAAAAATTCGTTCCTATCACGACCGGTTCGACAAGAAAGTGAGATATAAAAAAAAAATTCAACAAATATAAGTTAATGCATCATGCAAAATAAATCTAATACTAAATATATATTAACTCTAGATACTTGTTGTTTTGTTTCTTCGTCCTATTAGTTAATCTTGATGTGAAGTCTTCTGTGATGTATGCTGGATACTGATTTATTTCCTGCTATTTATTCTTGAAATTTATATTTTTTGTTTTTCTGTTATTTATTCTTGGAATTTATATTTGTTGTTTTTCTGTTATTTATTCTTGGAATTTATATTTGCAATGTTTTGGTCAGACCTAAAATGTGTATAAAAACAAATATTAGAATCTGATATTATCAGCAGTTATATTTAACCATCTATTTATTTATATATATAAATATTTATTTATTTATGTTTTTTTTTTTTTTTTTTTTTTTTGACGGACACAGGACGGACGGACCAACCACGGGGTGTTCATCGCACTGGGGTTGAAGGTGGTGATCGCCGTTCTTTCATTTTTATTGGTTGATTGTTTTTAATTTATTTTATTTTTGGGACCAAAGAAAAGTTAAAATAGGCTACGTTAACAGGATAGGGATGGAAAAGGAAAAGGAATAAGAAGGGATGGATAAGGATGGGAGAAGGTAGGGTGAGACAGGAATAAGATTGGGGTAGGTGTCGTCGGCCTGTCACCCGGATGACAAGTGTCGCCGGAATGGTCAGAGGATAAATCCTCTGCACCATTATTCAATCGACCGACACCCCTCATCCGCGATCCAGAACGACGAAACATACGGGGAGGTGCTATGATCTGAGTTAATCCAATTAACTCACGACAAGAAGGCTGAGCGAACATCTTCCCTCAGCAGTTGATATCGAACTGCTTTGGAAGATGTTCCCCAGTATCATTCGCGAGAACCGGACAACTCAGATCATAGGGTGCTAACGCTCCAGGGAGGGGACTCTAACGTTATGGAGTCGTTAGCCCAGCTGAGAATCTCGCTGCCACAGCGAACCCAGAGCATAACCAGATGACCAGGCTGGATGTGATAGGCGTATACACCATTTCACAAATATCTAAGCCTGGCATCTGGAAACCTCTGGCATTCCCTGTGCCAGTAAGAAACCCAGCCGTTACTAGGGTCCGTGGGTTTGTAAAGCCCATTGAGAATGATCCCGAAGAATCATTCTCACCCTTGCGTTTTAGAAAAAAGTACAAAAGAGGAGAATATTGCTGGAGGCGTGGGGACGCAACTCCCCATCAAAGAAAAGTCTGAGGGATCTCAGACTTCCTTTGCTCCTGCGCGTGTGAAGCAGGGAATTGCTTCCACGCCGCCAGAGTCTTTTGCTATTGTATGGTGGAAAATAAAATTAATTTGAAGAAAAAAATTTTCAAAAAAAAAAATTTTCAAAGTTTTTGACAATATGGAGGGACTCCTCCAGAGTCCTACATTGCTGTAGGGACCCTTAGAGAAGCCCCACGTTGGGCACCAATTTGTAATGAAGCGCTTTCCCATTGGCGAACCAATGAGAATGGCATAGCAGGAAGCGTACCTAGCGAGATTGATTGACAAGCCCCAAACTAGCTTCAGTCCATGGGAACGATAAAGTAACCCTGCTACTTCAGCACAAATACGGACATGTACGCTATTCACGAAAATTTGCAGAAATGGAAAAAAATACAAGTGTGAAAAAAAGAGACTCTGGCGACCCCATTGGCGAAAGACCCACGATCAACACGTCCAACCCCTCCACAATCACTCTCAGACGCTCACGCACTCACACTTCACGCATACTATCGTGCGCACACACATTCACACTTCACACATACCAACATTCACCCAGACATTCAATCACTGATTCGCCCTGTCACACACATTCCCACTTCTACCTTATACAGCAAAAAAAAAAATAAAGGTAATAAAACAAGTCCACTCACCCCATGATTAATCCTCCAGTCGTCCAAGTCCTTCGGCCTTAGCCCTCCATCAGTGATGATTCATCCAACAGGTATGGTATTACAAAAAAATAAATGTACGGATAATCCACTGGTGCGTGGTCAGTTCGGCAGCAATAGCAAACCAGTTGTTGTAAATAAGGAGTTGAAAATATGACCGTATCAGCACAAATTGTATATAAATAATCAGTTGCAATATTCCGAAATTTGGTAAAAATGTTGTGTTGAAAATACGATTATATCAGCAAAAATTGTATATAAATAATCAGTTGTAATAGCCAGAACTTGGTAAAAACGTTGTGTTGAAAATACGATAGTATCAGCAAAAATTGTATATAGATAATCAGGTGAAATATCCAAAAATATTGTAAAAATGTTGTGTTGAAAATTCGATAGTATCAGCAAAAATTGTATATAAATAATCAGGTGAAATATCCAAAAATATTGTAAAAATGTTGTGTTGAGAAGGCGATAATATCAGCAAAAATTTTATATAAATAATCAGGTGAAATATCCAAAAATATTGTAAAAATGTTGTGTTGAAAATTCGATAGTATCAGCAAAAATTGTATATAAATAATCAGGTGAAATATCCAAAAATATTGTAAAAAAATGTTGTGTTGAGAAGGCGATAATATCAGCAAAAATTTTATATAAATAATCAGGTGAAATATCCAAAAATATTGTAAAAATGTTGTGTTGAAAATTCGATAGTATCAGCAAAAATTGTATATAACTAATCAGGTGAAATATCCAAAAATATTGTAAAAATGTTGTGTTGAAAATTCGCTAGTATCAGCAAAAATTGTATATAAATAATCAGTTGCAATATTCCGAAATTTTGTAAAAATGTTGTGTTGAACATACGATTATATCAGCAAAATTGTATATAAGTAATCAGTTGTAATAGCCAGAACTTGGTAAAAACGTTGTGTTGAAAATACGATAGTATCAGCAAAAATTGTATATGAATAACGGTGATATGATAATTGATAATACGGTGATAACAGCCAAAATTTTGTAAAACAAAAAAAATGTCGCGTCGAAAATACTGTCGAAATACGGGTTAATTGTAGCTTGGTGATGTTAACATAAGTGACTGATTGATTCAGTTAATGGCCGATATAAGTTAGAAACAGTTATTAATAATAAGGTGGCCAAATCCAGTTGCAGCTTTTAGGCAGGCAAGTGTTAACACAGCATAGTGCACAAGACATACATATCTCCCCAAAACCAATCCGTCACACTCTCAACTCCAACGACCACAAGATTCGCCACTCCTTCTATGGTAATGCGGTGCGAATTCACTTAGCTCAGCTAACAATCAAGTTCTACTCGACCGAGAACCCCTTTCACAGAAAAATTGTGTGATTCAACACGGTTCTATATTTTAGTATGATTCACCAGTTAGCGGTGATCAGTTACCCAATACAAGTTTAACAATATCACCTTGGCAATGCTGAAACTAATTTCATTCACCCATGAGTAATTAAGGTATAGTTAAATTAGTTGACTTAATTGTAGATTCGATCGTTACTTCTGTTTCTGAAATTCAATCAATGACCTTCTACCCCAAATAAAAATTCAAATCGTGGCAAGTGATTTTGACAATTCATTATAATTCTATATTTATGATTTTACACAAAATGTACGGCATTTATCCACTACACACTAAGTTCAATATATTCTTATTTTATAACTTAATTGTTTATCAAAATTGCGCTAAATTAACTTAACGGCGACTACGTCATTATTCCTTAGTGATAACGGAAAATAACAAGACGCACATCTAACTTATATACATATATTAATTCACCGATATATTGTTCGGTTATTTAATTATCACAGAACATTTTGGGGGTAACCAAAATGATTATTCCGATTCACTAGTCAGACAAGCAATTAGATTTTTATAATCTGATTTTAGCAATTAAGAATTTACTATTAATTTACCTGGATATGACATTCATTGAATCTTCGTGGATGCGATCGAAAATCATCATCACCTACACAGATATTCCCGGAATTCTGGGTTTGAATTTTTTGTTATAATTGGTTATTCTAATAAATTTTACTAACTATCACAGATTTAGTTATCACAGAGAATACTAACACATTTCATTTGTTTTGTATCTTTTAAACAACATTTCAAATTTGAACAAAGAAAAATAACACATGTTGTTTTGCTAAAATAAATCTGACAGTCTGACAACACGAAGATCCACTGAAGTGAATCGCAAAACTCATGGTTTACACCGATAGTACATTTTTTTTTTGATTTCTTATGATTTAGTTTAGACAAAGAAAAACGGCACAAACATAAAAATATATTTTCTTGTGGTTTAAATTCCACTTATGGCGGAGACTAATGAAGTCAACCATTTATTCACACGTAGCACTATATTTCTTGTTTTGATTCGACCGATCTAACAATTTTTTTTAAATAATTGTAGGACTACGTACCCACATAAAAAAAAACAAAGAACTAACACCGAATTTAACTTTAGAATATTTGATAATTTTTTTATATTCCGAAACAAAACATGCACATTGACAATCTCCACCAAATCCAAAGAGACGTCAAACGCCCGAATAAATGTAATAGAACTAAGAGAAAGAATAAGTTACCGTGCTCATTATATAGTCAAATTTTTAATCTCGCAATAACTCGAATAAAGTATTTAGATGAGAGATAATTAATTTACATCAGATTTTCAAATTATTGGGAACTTATTATAGTTCACAAAACCGTTTGCTACTTGATAATATTGTACTAAAAATAAGGTTGGGATCCCCAATATTTCCGACACATTCATAGCACGTATAACTGAATTTCAAAATGAATCAAATACAGATTCGACCAATATAGTGATGTTTAGACATTTAATAACTACATTCTGCAACATCAATACCGTGAAGTTCAGATCAATCACGGAAGGATTGTTTAAAGCAAAACACTCACACAAAGACAAATCAAATGTTTAACCAAGCAGAAATAGTAATTCGTTGTATGTTGACGATTGGAAACAAAATACACGCAGCTGTTGTGAGGTTTTGAGATCTTCGTTATTTCATTACGGTTTGTGTTTTGAAACAAAAAAAGTTCAAACTCAAGTAGTGAGGCGAGGAAAATCGAATGGAAGCACAACGCGCGTCAATTTTAGTGCGTTGTAAGATTAAATTCTGATTAATTTTTTTGTGATTATACGGATGATGATTAAGGAAAATTATTAATTAATTCAAATTAACCAATACCGTGTTATATTAATGAATAAATAATTCAAGGTAACCAGCGTAATTTTCCTTCTCCCATACGTTTGTCCGGCCATTGCAGATTTAGTAGATTTTGAGAAATATAAGGAAACTATGGGTTAAGGCAACTACATGAAATATGACTATTGATGACGAAGGGATGAGATTCTATTCCAAGTGGTACAGATTAATATAAGGAACAACAACTAAGGAAACTGCGACTGTAATACACTGCGTGCTGACAATATGCCAGACTATCCATTACAATCTCATAAGAAAGAAAACTCGAGAAAACTCGTAAAGATAACATTAAATTAACATTGTGTCATTTTTATTGCAACTTATTTATTTTAATATGAAACGAATTTCAAAATGTCGTTTTAATTCTATTTATTTATTCGAGTACTTGTGGGCACACTTTATTTTTTGTTTTTCCGTCTGGTGCGTACACGAATAAATCAGAAGGTTTTCCTAACGCGCCAGCCACATAAAGTTGTCCATGTCCATGTGAGAAGAACGGATTCTCCAAATCTAGTCCACATACTTGCAGTAACTGTCCGTGTACTTTGTTGATGGTAATTGCAAAAGCGAGTTGCACTGGAAACTAAACGTTTGAATCTGTTGGGATCATTGCAATATGTGGCCTGTCTGTCTTGGCAACATTACATCTTCCTCTTCGAATTTTCCTCTCAAAATTGCAGCTTCAATGACATTGTACGGAAGTTCAAAAAAGTTAGTGCTATTTCAAAATATGTGACATATTTCAAATTACAATATGTGTCACAACAACACATATAAGCCTTTTAAGACAGAGGCTCTACAACATAATGCTTTTTAAGACGTTGATGGACGCAAATTTCTTTTTTTTATATTCTTCTTAAAGAATGGAAAACTTAATGATAAATCCTTTCACATAATAATGTACGACATAGGGCAATATTTCATGATAGGATGGAGGAAAAAAAAACAATATACTGTTTTTTTTTCAAATTTGCAGGAACAAAGCTAAAATTAGGTTCCGAATTATCCTATTGCTAGAAGCATATACCAAGATCATATAACGCATTGTTTACCTCAAGCCAGCATATATAATAATTATATGGAAGCTCATTTATTCGAGCAAGCAAAAAGTTCATTCTTTTAAAAAATAAAAAAATTACGTCCATCAACACCTTAGAAAGCATGTTCTTATGTGTTGTTGTGACAGACATTGTAATTCCTCTTGCCCAACACATTTTATTTTAAAAAATATTGCGACGCTGATGCATAGGCTGACTTCACCACAGCTCTGGAAACATAGTGTTCTGGATATATAATGAGCTAATATCCATCAAATACTTTAATTAAAATCTAACCAATATTATAGACTTCGTAGTCTAATAATAAAAATATTAAAGCAAGCAGAAGTATCCCAACAAACATAAATTCTGTTGTACGAGAAAAAGTAAAAAAAAATTTTATCGGAAGTGACAAACCGGAAGTTAGGATCCAGAACTGTTGTAAACTGTACTAAATGTGTATGCACCAAATTTAATCCAATTCGATTATCAGGTACAGAAGTTATTGAGCTTCCAAAATAACAGGTACTTGGAGGACCCCCTACCACTTTGTTCACTATCGCTAAAAAAAACTAATCAGTTCCTTGCCATACATATTTGCATCTTTTTGCAAAGTGTAATCAAAATTACTTAACGAACGAATGTTGTAACATACAAACAATGAACTGATTGTTTCTATATTACAACGAATGTTGTAACATACAAACAATGAACCAACAAACATTGAAACAATAAACAGGTGTTAGGGAGGACCCCACCACTTATCCCAATATTGTCCAAAAACTAATCAATTCCTTGTTATTAAAGTCTTCATCTTTTTTCAAAGTGCCATTAAAATTGATTAATGAATGAAATCTGTATGCTCCCAACAAACTTTTAAAAAAAAGTGTGAAAAGTCAGCAGTTGTATGGTAGACCCCCCGCCACTTTGATTACACTGATTGGAACCTTTCCCATAAGTTTCATCATAATCACTTCATTATTGTAGGCTGTAGTGTGCATAAAGATACTGAAAAAACTGCCAACAATTAAAAAAAAAAAATTTTTTACCGGAAGTAAAAAAATGTACCAAGTTTCATCCAATTTGATTATCAGGTACAGATGTTATTGAGCTTTAAAAAAAACAGGTGTATGGGACACCACCACCACTTTGTTCACTATCGTTCAAAAACTAATCAGTTCCTTGCCATACATGTTTGCATCTTTTTCCAAAGTGTCATCAAAATTGGTTCACGAACGAATGCTGTGTGCTCCCTACAAACATTAAAAAAGTGTGACACAGTAAACAGGTGTTCGAGAGGACCCCCACCACTTATTCCAATATTATTCAGAAACTAATCAGTTCTTTGTTACTTAAGTTTTCATCTTTTTTCAAAGTGTCATTAAAATAAATTAATGAATGAAGTCTGTATGCTCCCAACAAACTTTAAAAACAAAGTGTGAAAAGTCAGTTGTATGATAGACCCCCACCACTTTAATCAATGTGTCCCAAAAGATGATAATTATCTTCTCACACTAATTGGAACCCTTTTCATAAGTTTCATCATAATCACTTCATTATTGTTGGCTGTAGTGTGCATAAAGACACTGAAAAAACGTCAAAAAAGTACACAAAAATTTTTTTACCGGAAGTGAAAAACCGGAAGTTGGGATGCAGAACTATTGTGAACCGTACTAAATACGCATGTACCAAGTTTCATCCAATTCGCTTATCAGGTACAGAAGCTATAGAGCTTTAAAAAAAACAGGTGCTCCAGGGACCCCACACCATTTTGTTCACTATCGCTCAAAAACTAATCAGTTACTTGTCATACATGTTTGCATCTTTTTCCAAAGTGTCATCAAAATTCATTCACGAATGAATGTTTTATGCTCCCAACAAACATAAAACTTTGTGGAAAAACCACCTGTTGTATGGTGGACCCCCAAACCCTTTATCCAATGTGCTCCAAAAGCTAACAAAATCTTTTTCATGTTATTTAAAAGCTTTTACCAACGTTTCATGAAAATCGATCGGTAATTGTAGGCTACAGTAGGGATAAAAACCTGAAAAAAAACTTTTTAACTGCCGGCTAAAGGCCACATTTTTAATTAGTTTGTTTATCATACTTGCTATCCATGTTTGATTATACATAAGCTATGCTTCTTTGTATAGTATTTGTGGGAATTCCATTTCGTAATTTTGAGCTTTTAATCGATGTTATCAACTATCTTTCTTAGTTGAAGAAACATGCATTACATATACAATTGCAAACCAATAGCATATTTAGTTTATTACCAATAACAATAACACCCCGACTGGAAATTAGTTCATGGAACCCGGATTATGATCAGATCCGGATCAGATTTTCCGTAATACGGCCATCTGATCAGTTCCTGATCAGCGTACAGTACCGTTTCCCTTGATCCGGTTATCTGATCAGTTCCTGATCAGCGTACAGTACCGTTTCCCTTGATCCGGCTATCTGATCAGTTACTGATCAGTGTGCAGTACTTTATCCGTTGATCAGGCTATCTGATCAGTTACTGATCAGCGTGCAGTACTTTATCCGTTGATCCAGTCATACGATCAGTTTCTGATCGAAAAAACTCATCTTATCCGATGTCCTAAACTGGATAATAATACAAAATTTAGTTTTTTACCTGATCCATTCTGTATATAATATTGCTCATTAAACAATAAATTCGTTATTAATGGTATAACTGAATTATTATTTTGATTATATTATCGACGTCATAATAGTACATTTACCCGAGCCGAAATTAGTTAGGGAAAACCTGAATACATTCAGGTCGTGATCAGGGCCTGGTCAGTCCTACAAGGGCAATCTCTATTAGGGCAATCTCTATAATCCACTATTTGATGTGGGCCTGATTTAGAATACCCTTTTAGGGTTAACCTTATTCGAATACATCCGGCCCGGATCAGGTTTCTCGTATTTGACCCATAGCTGAAATTTCAATTGCTTAAAATTCATTAGAGTATTATCCATTTTAGAAATATATAGTTAAAATCGTTTCATGTATATTTTAGTTATAGCTTCTCGGCTGAAAGACTATAATAATAGTGATTAAGGTGGTATGTATGTTTGAATTTTTTCCATTGTAATTTTTTTATTTTAATTTGATTAATTTATGTATATAATATATATCAGGGTCTGGTCCGGATATCCCAATCAGGGTCTGATCCGATTATCCCAATCAGGGTCTGATCCGGTAATCCCAATCAGGACCTGATAGGGCAAAAGCGTTACACTCATGATCAGGGCCCAATCAGGCTGTCCTACCAATGCCTGATCCGGGTTAGGGCAAACCTGATCAGAGCCTTACTTGAGCCCTGACAAATTTCTGCTCGGGTACTTAACTTAAAATTTTTTTGTGCAAAAAATTTTCTCATTCTTCACGAATTTTTAATAACTTTTTAAAAAGTTAATTATAATATACTTAACTGTAATAATTAACTGTAGACTGAATCTATTTAATTGTTTAATATTTTGTACTTAATGGTACAAATTTATTGTAGAATCGAAAACAGCATTTTCAAACTTACAGTTGTGAGGGATCTTGCTTATTAACCTTAAAGCATATAATTTAAATTTTTATCTTGCATCTCCTCTTTACTCAAGAATTTCCAGATGTTTTTTGTTAGCAGTAATTGGTGAAATACTTATTATGTTGCTCAAAAATTATTCTATTTGAAATATGACAAGTGATCTAAAGCAGGTATGGGTGAAGTTAGTTTTCGAATCCAAACTTGGATCCATACCTTCATAAGAGCCTATGTGACAAAGAGTTTTATGATACCATTGGAAAAATCATCAATAGTGCCAAAACTTGGACTAAATAAAATAAAAATAAGAAATAATTAACAAACTTACTGCACTTAGAAAAAAAAAAACGATGCGTTTGTTACTTATGCGCTATAGTAACTCCAAAATTGTAAACATAACGTACGTTTTTCTAAAATTTACTAGTACAAAGTATTGATAATTTAAGTAATATTATCATGTGCCACGTTAATAAAGCAAAATTGGAATTGTAAAATTTTTGAAAATAAATTTACTACTGAAACAGTAAATTTTGAAAGATGAAAACAAAGTTACCTAATGGTCGTTACATTTACTTAACAATTTTGTAAAACATAACCGTCGAAAAATGCTAAATTTACATGGCAAATAGTGCTAAACATACTTATACACACACGTATATATAATCCACTATTTACCCAAAGAGATTAACTTAAGTATGCTGGAAATTGCTTATATGGTACGTACTTTTTACTAAGGCATCTTTAAATTTACGTTTTCATAGTTTGAAAATTACGTATGACTTCGAGTATTAAAGTCATATAAAAAGTAAATTTTACTTAAAATAATAGTAAAATTTACATATGTGTAGCTGTCAATTTATGCAGCACATGTTCTTACGTTTTGGCGTGGCGTTTTGTTTGTTTACTAATTTTGAGAGATATATGTATTTCTTTTTTTTTTATTGTATTTTATGTTTTGCTCTATAGCTAAAAATCTAGATTCAAAAAAATCTTTTTAGGGTGAAAACTCACTTTTTTTGACCAAATAAAACACGTAATGTCAAATAATAAATTGATCTGAGAGCAAAAAATGTCAGAACAATGTTTTGGCAAAAAGAATTTGACATATATATAATTGTTATTTCTGTGATACCTTAGTTACATTATTATTATTGTCGGAATAAATTTGAAATGTTTAGGTCTATATAATTTTAAAATAACTACAGTATCGATAAATTGAAATGCTGTGAAATTGAATTTTTATGAATAAAAAGGAATCATTTTTATGTTATTTTAAAAAAATAATAAAAATGTAATAAAAATAAATAGTGGTCAGTCTGTGAATCGAACCCTCGAACGTCCTAAACTTAAGCATCAACATAATATTCATAAATAAATTGATGTAAATAATTATTTAGATAGACGAATGGTTAATGCTGCTGCCTTGTACACAGAGGTCTGGGGATCGAATCCGGGTTAAGTCCAAAATAAATATTAATAATAAATAGCATTTTATCTTTACAGGGCCCTTCTTACCCGCTGTTAATCATTGCCGTGTATAAAATTCTCTCACCCTGAATTGATAAAAAAACGATTAATAATTGCAAAAAATCTAAATTTTTTTCATTTTTTTGGTGAGACAAGATGGTAGCATAATAGTAGCATAACAGCGCAAAATGTTTTACATAAGTAGATTTTAGCTTTTAAGTAGATTTTACTTAGTCAATTTTGTTTAGTTTACTTATGCCTCCGCTGGCTCAATTCGTACGTCATTTTCAGTTAAATTTACATATACTTTACGTTAAATAAGCTATCGTTTTTTTCTGTGTGTTTAAATTTATAAGCATTTGAAGTGTACTTGAAATTATGAACAAAATTAAGGAAAAATGGTAATATTTTTTTCATTTATTTAATGTCAAATTAATATTTAAGAACAAAATTAATTCTAAACCTTTGAACGGATCTGGTATGGATCTCTTGACCAGACCGGACATGAAACTGTTGAATGGATCCGGCATGGATCTTTAAGATAGATCCGGAATAGATCTTTGAAATGGATCCGGAATGGATCTTTGAAATGGATCCGGAATGGATCTTTGAAATGTATCCGGCATGGATCATTTAAACGGATCCTGTACGGATCCTGTATGGCGTGACGATTTTTCATCATGTCCGGATCAGCAGCCAAATTCTGTAATTGTGAAGCGGTGAAGTGATAAGTTTTTTAATGAAAAGAAACGAAGAAATTTTTATCACTTCACCGCTTCACGGTTACAGAATTTGGCTGCAGGAGGCCTGATTCATCCCTGATCAGTCTTCAGGCAATCCTGATCCGGATCGGAGCCTATACTGATCTAATTTCTAGTCGGGACATTGTATAGATGATAAAATTTGTAACATCATTATGTGTTTAATTCAAATACATATAGTTTTGATATACAAATGTAATTGTTTCAGATTATACTTTCATTTTTCAATTTCATTAAATTATGTTCAACAAAAAAATTGATCAATGGAATCTAACCGTATAAAACTATATTTAAAGAAAAATCAAATTAAATTATTATCAACATTTAGGCAGAACCCCTTAAGATAATTATAATGGCCCTCCCTGGGGTTCCATTCAAAAAAAAAATTTGCCTGTTACCTATGCGCAAGGGTAGACAACAACTTCCCAAAGTTTCATGATGATCGGATGAATGGTTTATTAATGCATAAGGTACAAACATACATACTTTCAATTTTATATATATAGAAGATAAAATAAATAAAAAATTAAAAATAAACAGTAAAAAGTATATTTTTAAATATTGCTCTTTTAAAAGTCGTTTCGCTCCTTCTGGACCAGTATATTTGTTCTTTTTGATGATGTTATCAATAGCATTTTCATTTACAATAATTTGAATTCTTTGTATTTCAAATCTACGATTATATTTTTAGAAGCATGTAGCCGTCTAGCCATGACCCAATTGGTCGGTGATTTTTATTTTAATATTTGATAGTTCTCAGACCTTAATATTTGTCAATGTTAAGCTTCATTGTAAGTTTCTACAGGGTAGCGACAGTTAGCTAGGGTTGCACCGATAAGCAAAATTGCCGATTACCGATTAATCGGCTTTCTTTATCGGCCGATACCGATTAATCGGCTGCCGATTATTTAATGAAAATAAGTAAAACAAATCTACACAAAGAATTTTTTAATTAGACTATTAGTTAGAACGCGGGACTTTTCTTTAAAAGTCGGGACAATTCCACCAAAATCGGGACGCTTTGTAACCTTAGTTTAAAATATTATGCAAATGTCGCTTTTATTTCTTTAATTTATAGTTCGACAATATTTAAATTAAAAAATTTAAATAAAAAATAAAAGTGCTTTTTCTGGCAACTTTTTTTCATTTGTAGGTAAAACAATCTGCAGTCCTGCTTGCTTATTTTTTACCCAATATCTATATCACTTATTACTTGTGTCACATTTGGTGTATTTGGGAACGACTTCGTTGTCATTATTTCAAGCATGGTTACTCTGGTATGGAAATAATAAAAACTTACGTATTTATACGACAGAAGACATTAATGACCGAACGAGAAATTTTGCACCGAATTTTTAACACAAATTGAGTTTTTCCAATCTGAAAGAAACTGTACTTCTTAAAACGTATTGAACTGTATTTTAGTGAATGAAGTCAATAATTTAAATTAATAAACTATTGTTAAATTGAATCCACAAAAGTGTCCAGAGTAAAGTGCAGCCCAGCTTTAGTGAATATTTCATGTTTCTAAGCTAAACGAATGTTTTATTGCCAATTTTTTTTTTTTGAATAAAATGTGTTGTTGTATAGGGTTTACAATATGTGTCACAACAGCACATAAATACCTTTTAAGACCTAGGTCTAGACCTAGGTCCCACAACAACTGGCGTTCTAAGGTCATGATGAACGCTTTTTTTTTAAACCTCTGCGGGTTGAAGTCACCTTAGACTAAGGATTCCGACAAACTATTCCATTTGTATGCAGTTCGGACAAAGAAGTCTTTCTGCGATCTGCCAGTATGACAGCGTAGGATCTCGACCGTTTGACTGGTTGCGGTAGCCGATTGTCGAGTGGAACGGGGGTAAGAATAAGTTTGAGGCATGATGCTGCTGACTTCATCTGAGCACTGTTGATGACGATATTTGTAAAAAACAACGAGGTCAGCAACAGTGCGACGATGTTGTAGGGAATCAAGTTTTGCTGTCAAAGTTCGATCACCCACAATTCGTTGAATTATATAGTATTGAATTGAATTCTATAGTACCCTAGATCTACTTCTGAACTCTTTAAATTTATTTTCGGTTACTTTCGATATTTTCTGGGTGCTTCGCAATATTAACCCTACAGACTGTTCAGCCCTCGGAACCATGCTTTTACTGGTTTGGAAATATTTCTGACTGCATGTTTTTAAGCATATATGATTTTTCTATTATATCGAGTATCTCATAAACTACAAACCCAATGGGTCTGACTGAAATTTAAGATGCGTATAAAATTAACCTGTCCACCCAAAATGGCGTGGTTATTAATAAATAAATTTGTTTTTGTTGGTTTTGCAGGGATGCGATGTAAGGCTATAAAAATATACATTTTTTACCGAGCCCACTAGCGTATCAAATAAAAGGACGGTACATCAGTATTTTTAAATTTATTTTTGGAATTTACGCCGCGCATTTTTTGCATAATTTTGATTAATAGCAGTTCTTCTATGGTGTTTTTCGCTTTGTTCCAAACCTGATTGACTGAAAAACTTAGAGTTCGGAATGATAGAAAAATTAATAAGTTTACAATGAAAACTACAATGATGTCTCAAGTAAGAATTTATGAATGGGTAAAACCAACATTCATGACACAGTTTAGAGAAGTGTCATTTGAAAGAGCTTTTAATTTAAGCAACATCGCAATTTTTTATATAATTTTCAGACAGATTTTTCATATTTTTAAACAGCCCTAACTCAATCTTATACATATTTAAAAAGGTTTTTAACTATGGCTGACTATGATGTTTTAGAATTTGGTATTTGTTGTGTTTAAAACGAAATAAACAATTAAAAACGCATGTCTTTATAATCGGTCGATTAATCGGACAAAAAAGCCGATACCGATTAATCGGCAAAATGGCCGATTACCGATTATCTACCGATTAATCAGTGCAACCCTAAATTAAGCGATACTAATTCAAAACGCTCTAGTTAATAAAATTTTGTACAAATGAAGAGCTGCCTTAAAGGTTTCGACACTTATTTATTTATTTGTCATCGCCTTGGCCTTCAAAATGGACCATATGGAGCAGTCCATTGGATTCAAGCTTGGTAAGTATGCAGGCCATTGTTGTGAAGAAACTGTCTATGCATCATTTTCTCATAGTAGTGGTTGTGTCAAACTAGTTCTATATTACGGTACTTAGTCCAGTAATTGTTACCATATTTTTACGTCCTCAAGGGATAAAATTGTGCATTAAGAGTTTTGGGGATATACACTTCTTGATTTATCCATTCGCCGTGATCGTTTAAGACCAATGGAGAATGATCATTTGCATTCCAAACCGTCGTTGTCCAAATCTAGGGTTGTACCGATTAATCGGTAGATAATCGGTAATCGGCCATTTCGGCCATTTTGCCGATTAATCGGTATCGGCTTTTTTGTCCGATTAATCGGCCGATTATCAACACATGGGGTTTTAATTGTTTATTGCATTTTAAACACAACAATTTCCTAATTCTAAAACACCATAGTCAGCCATAGTTGAAAATTTTTTTAAAAAAAGTATAAGATTGAAGACTTTTTAAAAATATGTATTTCTGCTTTTTTTTTTTGATAACTTGAGAGTTCTAAGTTTTGAAAAAGTTAATTTAAAATAATGCTGTTTTTAAATAAAATACTATAGTTACTGCCATAGACATATGAGTTTTTTTTAAATTTTCCAAACTTCTTGCCTCTGTAAACTTGTTCAAATTGTTTATACATCAAGTTCGAAACAAATAGAGACTCATGTATATATACATATACATAAAATTGCACTTTTTTTACATTAATTTACGAACTTTGTAGTACAAAATTATACAAAAACTGCGCGGTGTAAATTTCAAAAATAAATGTAAAAATACTGTTGTATCGCCCTTTTATTTAATACGCATAAGTTGGCTCGGTAAAAAATTTGTATTATTCTTTATACACAGTTGAAAAAAAATTGAATATGTATGCAAATTGCTACACATATAGGTCCTACGGAAGTCTCCATTACAAAACAATACAAAGTTTGCTATATAAAGTTAAACTAATGCTCTTTGCATCAATATTTAACAGAGTACTTGGAGTAAACTAAAAAAGAATTCTAAGACACTAGAAATGAATGTATTCAATTGAATAGAATGAAAAATTGCTTTGAAAAGTGAAAGATCCGTAACAAAAGTTTTATCTCAATTCCGGTCGGTTCGGGAATCGAACCGGCGTCCCTCTGATCAAAGTTTATATGGTTAACCATTTAACCAACTCGACCAGCGACGAGATAAAATTTTGTTTTTGGACGATCGACTTAACGTCACAATTTTTTAATTCATTTTTAATGTCAATTTTTTGTCTTATTTATTTATTCTACGAACACGTTTTACCGTTCTTCATTCCTCAACTAAGTTGACATTGAATGAAGAACATTATGGATGTACGAATATGGGAGACAAATCCCAACTAGTGGAGAATGGCCACTAACCAATTTAAATTCAAGATTTTATTAAGAGTTTAGCAATGGATCTAACCATTATGTAGTTTAGAATTCTAAGACACTAGAAATGAATGTATTCAATTGAATAGAATGACAAATTGCTTTGAAAAGTGAAAGATCAGTAACAAAAGTTTTTCACTTTTCAAAGCAATTTTTCATTCTATTCAATTGAATACATTCATTTCTAGTGTCTTAGAATTCTAAACTACATAATGGTTAGATCCATTGCTAAACTCTTAATAAAATCTTGAATTTAAATTGGTTAGTGGCCATTCTCCACTAGTTGGCATTTGTCTCCCATATTCGTAGATCCATAATGTTCTTCATTCAATGTCAACTTAGTTGAGGTATGAAGAACGGTAAAACGTGTTCGTAGAATAAATAAATAAGACAAAAAATTGACATTAAAAATGAATTAAATAATTGTGATGTTAAGTCGATCGTCCAAAAACAAAATTTTATCTCGTCGCTGGTCGAGTTGGTTAAATGGTTAACCATATAAACTTTGATCAGAGGGACGCCGGTTCGATTCCCGAACCGACCGGAATTGAGATAAAACTTTTGTTACGGATCTTTCACTTTTCAAAGCAATTTTTCATTCTATTCAATTGAATACATTCATTTCTAGTGTCTTAGAATTCTAAACTACATAATGGTTAGATCCATTGCTAAACTCTAGGGTTGCACCGATTAATCGGTAGATAATCGGTAATCGGCCATATCGGCCATTTTGCCGATTAATCGGTATCGGCTTTTTTGTCCGATTAATCGGCCGATTATCAACACATGCGTCTTAAATTTTTTATTGCATTTTAAACACAACAAATTCCAAATTCTAAAACAGCATAGTCAGTCATAGTTGAAAACCTTTTTAAAAAAGCATAAGATAGAGGGCTGTTTAAAAATATGACAAATCTGTTTATGTATTTCTGCATTTTTTCGATAACTTGACATTTCTAACTTTTGAAAAAGTGAATTTAAAATAGTGCCGTTTTTTAAATAAAGTTACTGCCACCGACATATGAGTTTTTTTTTAAATTTTGCCAAACTTTTTGCCTCTGTTCGAAACAAATAGAGGCTCATACATATGTACATATACGAAAAATAAATGTAAAAATACTGATGCCCTTTTATTTGATACGCATAAATTGGGTCGGTAAAAAATGTATATTCTTTCTTACATCGAATCCCTGAAAAACAAACGAAAATAACTTTATTTACTAATAACCACGCCATTTTGTGTGGACCGGTTAGTTTTATACGCATCTTAAATTTCAGGGCCATAAGAATTAAGATTTATAGTTTATGAGATACTCGATATAATGGAAAAATTCATGTATGCTTAAAAACCAGCTGCAAAATCAGTCAGAAATATCTCCAAACCAGTAAAGGCAAGGTTCCGAGAACTAAAAAGCCTGTCGGGTTAATAATGCGCAGTACCCAGAAAATATCAAAAGTGACCGAAAATAAATTTTAGAAAAAGTTCAGAACTAGATCCATCGTACTTACTATATAATTTAATGGGCAATAAAACATTAATTTGGCTGAGAAACATTAAACAATCACCAAGGCTATTTTGTCTGGACTAATAAGCGTTTCATGCGTTATAAGAAATACAGTTCCTTTCGGATTCAAAAACCTCAATTTGTATTAAAAAATTCGGTGCAAAGTTTCTTGTTCGGTCAGCAATGGCAATTTGATTCCCGAAGTTTGCTATTCGTGGCTTCTCTTTTATAAATATGTAAGTTTTTATTATTTCCATACCAAAGTAACCATGCATGAAATAATGACAACGAATTCGTTCCCAGATACATGAATCCACCAAATCCGACCGCCACAGTCGACCTAGATATTGGGTAACAAATAAGCCGAGGGCGGCAGATTGTTTTGCCTACGAAAGGAAAATAGTGCCAGAAAAATGAAAAAAAGCACTTTCAACAGTTACAGATTTTTTTTATTTAAATATTGTCGAACTATAAATAAAAAATAAAAGCGACATTTGCATAACATTTTAAACTAAGGTTGTAAAGACCCCCATCTAATGGACTTGGCACTTTGACGCAGTGATGGGGCTTAGTAGACTCAGTGATCTTAGAAGCTACAACGGTAGGGTCACCCATGCCGTTAGGTCCTCGGTGAGAATCGAAGCCAAGATCAAGTCCAAAACCCAAAGCTAAGGTAGACACGTACGTTGAAAGCTTAGCATGGTCAAGGGGGTGCTTGATTACTAGTACGGAACTCTGGATACCGGGCGCCCTCCAGTTTCAATAGCCTTACCACAGCACAGGGCTCTGTTGTGGTCGACAATGCAAACAATATGTTTATTGCAAACAAAGGTAGTGAGCCTACCTTTAGAAACGCAATCAGAGGTGAGGTCCTTGACCTTACTTTAACTAACATAAACGCTACTAACCATATTAAGAACTGGCATGTTTCGAAGGAAGCTTCTATGTCTGATCATGCTTATATATGTTTCAACATAGAACACTACCCAAAGAGCATCCAGTACTTTAGAAACCCGAGGAAAACCAACTGGGAACTTTACACAACGTATCTTCATGATAATGTAAATAGTAGTGGCAGTATCAACTCTACATTTGAGCTCGACTCTGCAGCAAATAATTTGCAAGAAATTATCACTGAGGCATACAACCTTAATACTCCAATAACTCAATCCAAAAGATGCAGAGATGTACCTTGGTGGAATGGTAACTTGGAGAGGAAAAGGAATAAAGTTCGTAAGCTCTTTAACAGAGCAAAAACAACAAATAATTGGACAGAGTACCGAGTAGCTCTAACCAATTATAATAAAGAACTCAGACAATCAAAAAGAAATAGCTGGAAAGAGCTCTGCAATACGATAGATAATCTGCCTGCTGCAGCTCGACTCCAAAAATTGATGTCGTCTGATCACACAAACCCTCTAGGCTCAATCTGCAAACCAGATGGTACGTATACCACCAGCTGCATTGAGACACTAGATACTTTACTTCAAACCCACTTTTCGGGCTCAATAGAATGGAGCACGGAAGATAATGCCAACGAAGACGTACATCTTCTAGATCCTGCAACTAAAAGTACTGCAGATCATTTAGCCAACACAATTTTCACCCCCAACAAAGCGAGATGGGCCAAAGAATCCTTCGGTCCGTATAAATCTCCAGGAGGTGATGGAATTTTTCCGGTATTTCTGCAAAAGGGTCTAACAATCATTCTTCCATATCTCATGCGTTTGTTCAAAGCAAGCTTTCGCCTTGCTTACATTCCTCAGATATGGCGAGAAACCAGAGTTGTTTTTATACCTAAGCCAGGAAAAAAACCAAATGAAGCCAAATCATACAGACCCCTAAGTGTTACATCTTTTCTATTAAAAACAATGGAAAAGATGTTGGACTATCACATCCGTCATGTATGTCTCAAACAAAACCCTCTCAACTCTAGCCAGCACGCCTATCAGACTGGGAAATCTACTGAAACGGCGTTACACAAAATGGTGAAAGAAATTGAGAGCACCTTAAACTATAAGGAGGCACTTGCATGTACATTTATGGACATACAAGGAGCCTTTGACAATGTCCACTTCAATGCTATCATCGAAATGGCCACAAAGAAAAATATAAATCCACTTATCATTGCGTGGATTATCAAGATGCTACAGAGTCGGAAGATAACGGCTACACTAGGTGATTATTCAGTAACTGTAACTGCATCTAGAGGCTGCCCGCAAGGGGGCGTGCTCTCTCCGCTGCTTTGGCTAATGGTGGCTGATGATCTCCTCACTAAGCTAAATGATTCCGGCTTCAACACTGTAGGCTATGCCGACGACTTGGCAGTCATGGTTAGAGGAAAACATGACTCCATTGTCGCTGGTCGAACCCAGACAGCTCTTAATATTGTATCAAAATGGTGCAACAGATTGGGACTGTCGATCAATCCCCAAAAAACAAGCATTGTCGTTTTCACAAACAGGAGAAACTTCAATTTCGTTTCTCCTGTTCTAAACGGCGATCCAATACAAACATCAAAAGAGGTTAGATATTTAGGTGTGATCCTGGATAGCAAACTAACTTGGAACCCACATCTGAAATATATCTCTGATAAGGCAAACAAAGTTTTCTTCACATGCAGAAACCTGTTTGGGAAAACATGGGGTCTTAGCCCAAAAATGATACTTTGGTTGCACCAAAGTATTATAAAACCAATTCTAACATATGCAGCTTTAGTTTGGTGGCCGAAAACGCGCCAAATAACTGCTCAAAATATGTTTACAAAAATACAAAGGCTTGTGTGTCTTAGTGCCACAGGTGCTTTCAAAACCACGCCAACGTCAGCAATGGAGATTCTTCTAAAGCTTTCTCCATTGCACCTACATGTTAAATCTGTAGCGGTGTTGAGCGTTCATAGACTGCAGCTCACAGAAGGGTTTAAGCCGGGTAATCTAACTGGACACCTTAAAATCCTTTCTGAATTACAAGCTGAACTGCATACATACCATATTTCGGATTGTATGCCAAAAACAATAGATTTAGACAGGCACTTTGATGTCAAGATATTGGCCAGAGATCTTATTAAAAACTACATACGGTCACTGCCACATAACGCCAGCATCTGGTACACAGATGGTTCTCGAACCAACATGGACACGGGAGCAGGAGTGTTTGGTCCTAGAACAAAGCAACCGGTTGCCTTAGGCACCACATCAACCATATTTCAAGCCGAAATTTTTGCCATTAGCAGTTGCGCTTTGCTATGCGCTGAAAGAAAATACCAAAATATTGAAATATATATTATCTCTGACAGCCAAGCAGCACTCTTGGCACTAAAATCTACGCGCATTGATTTAAAACTGGTATGGGAATGCTACCAAAATCTATTAAAAATCTCGTGCAATAACATAGTAACACTTGTGTGGGCACCTAGCCACACAGGAATACAAGGAAATGCTATCGCTGACGCTTTAGCAAAGCAAGGTGCCAATAAAAAATTTGTTGGACCGGAACCATGCTTTGGAATGGCCAAGAGTTCGCTCAAAAGCACAATCCAAACAATGGAACAAGAACAAAATGCTAAATTATGGAGAAGCAGAGAGGGACTAGTACACTCCAAGAAGTTTCTAGGTAACTTCCCTGTTTCACCCTTAAAAACAATCGACTTAAACAGAGAGTCTCTAAGAATCTTGACGTGGTGCGTTACTGGACATGGTCCTTTAAACCACCATCTTAACAAAATAGGCCTTGTTGTTTCCGACAGGTGCAGATTCTGCTACTCGGACGCGGAAAAGATGGAACACGTCATCTGCAGCTGTCCTCAACTCTCTGGGCACAGATACAACCAACTTGGTCATAGAACACTAACACTTCCATTACCACAAAACGTCACTCCAATTGAGCTAATTAATTTTATTAAAAGTCTCAACTTGGATGACAGAATACAACCAGTAACGGCACAGACGACGACTGACTAATAACAAAATCAGAGTAAGCACAATAGACCTTCAGGTCGCAGTGCTACTTGAACTGTAAGTCTCAAGGCCCTCCAATACAAAAAAAAAAAAAAAAAAAAAGGTTGCAAAGCGTCCCAATTTTGGCGCAGTTGTCCCGAATGGTGAAGAAAATGTCTCGCGTTTTAATTAATAGTCTTATATAAAAAATTCTTTGTGCAGATTGGTTTAACTCATTTCCATCAAATAATCGGCAGCCGATTAATCGGTATCGGCCGATAAAGAAAGCCGATTAATCGGTAATCGGTAATCGGCAAGATTGCTTATCGGTGCAACCCTACTAAACTCTTAATAAAATCTTGAATTTAACATAAAAAAGTCCAAGCGGCACGTATATCCGCTAGAAATAGGTAGATTTCGGGACCAGACAGCTTTGTGTACAAATAGAATTGGATGTGTCAGATTAGTTTAAATAAAAAATTTAAGTAGAATAGTCCAAGTCCAGAATAATCCAAAAAATTTATCAAACCAAACTAAATACATTAACGGAAACTACTTTATCAATGCGATTTCGGAACAGTTTTATTTAATTTGGTTAAAACTACTTTTAATAACATATTAAATCCACCAAAGAGCAAATAAACGTTCTCACAACGTCACACTACAACACCACCACACATAATTTATAATCTAAAATTGTCAAACAACTTTTACACCTCAAATAATTCAAATATCTACAATTTAGGAAGACTTTTGTAAATGTGTAATCAATATACATATAAGAAAATATTCCTTAATTTAAAACAATAATGACTCAGCTTTGTTTTAATTTTTTTTTAAATTTTTGCGAAAAAAACCAAAAACTGAAAAAAACATAAGAAAATTTTTTTAATGTTTTTTCTATGGGATATTTTTTATATGTTTATGGAAGTTGTTGTTGTAATTGAATGGCATGCATTGGGTTTAATGCTAATTACATTGAGACCTCTTGGGTTAGAAAGCTGAGGTTATAGTTGAAAAAAAGTCAAATTTCTGAGGTTATAGTTGAAAAGTTTATCTAAAAGTATAGTATGAGTTTAAATAACATTTACTCAAAAATGAGGAAGGCATGGCCGTTTGCGTTTGTTTTCGTTCTAACAGCACTGGGGTCTCAACCTTTAGACTTGAACTATTTTTTTTTTAAATTTTGAAAAGATTTATGTTCTAGTTAACGTATGCGCACATATTCAAAAGTGAGATTGGCCATTTTCAGCCAAATCAAGGACAAAAAAGTTTATTAAATTTTAAAACAGCTGATTTTTCAGGAACCTGGAACGCCAAGGTTGTCATTTGGAAACAAATGATAGAAATATGTTCAAATATTCAATATTGATAAATTTTATTAAAATATTATGATTCAAACGGAAGCTATAACGCCCTAGATTTTTCGACTTTTTTGACTCTAGCCACTTAACCTGTACCCGGATATGGCCAGTTCGCGAACTTGTCCAAAAGATTTTTTTCCGCAACGTATACAGAAAAAATTTTCGTTGTAGGTCAAGAAATGCGATCGTGAGAATGCCGGTAAATTCCGTTATAGCTCATATCGTTATATATATATATATATATATATATATATATATATATA
>CAVNZG010001641.1:0-58205 GCA_963693315.1 Diogma glabrata
TGAGAATAATTCAAAAACGGTGCATCGCAAAATTCTAAAAAAAATTGAAATGTTTCTAAATTTTAGTGCTCTTTCCAATGACACCCCATTTGACCGGGTCAAAAAACCTTTTTTTCACCCTTCCCCACTGCCATCCCCTAAACACATAGAAATTAAATCACTTGAGGCTTCGCTATATTTTTCGTTAAGGGTTTATCAAATTTCCTATCTCTATGATTTTTTTCAAATTTTTCTGTCAATCAACGAAGAAACGTATAGGGGGGGACCAACTGTTTGTTACACTTTTTTGAGAATAACTCAAAAACGGTACATCGCAAAATTCTAAAAAAAATTGTAATGTTTCTTAATTTTGGTGCTCTTGCAAATGACACCCCACTTGACCGGGTCAAAACACCTTTTTTTCACCCTTCCCCACTCCCATCCCCTAAACACATAGAAATAAAATCACTTGAAACTTCGCTATATTTTCCGTTAAGGGTTTATCAAATTTCCTATCTCTATGATTTTTTTCAAATTTTTCTGTCAATCAACGAAGAACGTATAGGGGGAGGACCAACTTTTTGTTGCACTTTTTTGAGAATAATTCAAAAACGGTGCATCGCAAAATTCTAAAAAAAATTGTAATGTTTCTAAATTTTGCTGCTCTTTCAAATGACACCCCACTTGACCAGGTTTTAAATGATGTTTTTACCCCTTCTGATATCCACCCCCTTTATAAGTATAATTATTAGTACTAGGAGGGCCCGGCGTGCTTCGCTACGCTTATAAATAAAGTTTTTGCGTAGACTTTTTGTTGACGTAGAAGCAATGATTTCAAAAAGTGGTAATGAGAAATGCTACCATATAATTTTTAATTTTTCTCTTTAAATATATGAATGAAAAATAATCAGAACTCTAGCTGATCAGTTCGGATATATGAAAAATTAGCGATCAAATAAGTTTTCAAGTAAGCTTCGTATGAAAAATTAGCATATGAAAAATTAGCGATCAAATAAGTTTTCAAGTAAGCTTCGCTAATTTTTCATATATCCGAACTGATCAGCTAGAGTTCTGATTATTTTTCATTCATATATTTAAAAAGAAAAATTAAAAATTATATGGTAGCATTTCTCATTACCACTTTTTGAAATCATTGCTTCTACGTCAACAAAAAGTCTACGCAAAAACTTTATTTATAAGCGTAGCGAAGCACGCCGGGCCCTCCTAGTACTCATAAAAGAGGAAAAGGTTTTTGAGAAAAGTGAGAGGAAATCAGGTAACAATGACTTCTGGGAAGACGATATTTTTTGTGAAAACTCTATCATCTTTGAACAAATGACCTTGGTCAGATGTATCATAAATATAAAATTTCAAACATTCAAACGCACGCACTCTACTTGCAGCAACATACAATTGACCATGTGTGAATACAGGTTCTTTAAGTACAATGGCAACTCTGTTGAATGTCTGACCTTGAGATTTATTAATAGTCATAGCAAAAGCAGGAATAATAGGGAATTGAGTTCTTTGAAATTTAAATGGAAGAAGAGTTCCAGAATAAGTCAAATGAATGCGTGGAATTAGAATGCGTACACCTCGCATGACACCAGTCAAAACTTCACAATCTATTGAATTTCGGTGCATAACTTTTACACGCATTCGTGTTCCATTTACTAATGCTTGACCTGTATTTAAATTACGTATGAGGAGAACAATGCAATTCACTTTCAAATTTAATTTATGAGGTGGCAAACCTCCTACACTCAATTTATTTAAAAATTCTATTGGAAAATTGTTTTGCTCACGAATGTCATCACAAACAACTTTATCAAAACTAAAATATGCTTTCTCCTCTCCTGGCATAATACTCAAGATTTTAGAATTGATTTCATTGCAATCATTGTTTTTGGGGGCTAAAATGACGGAACTCAAAATGTCATCAGATAAAATTGTATCAGAAATATTTCCAAAAATGTCTTCAATAATATTGTCTGGATTGCCAATCAAATTATGAGGAATTTCAATGATATCTGAACCAAACTGTGGAAAACTTTGCATATCACCATTACCGAGTCTTCTAAGAAATTCTACAAATTCAATTTCATGAGGGAGAACTCTCATGTTTTGATTTAATTTCAAAATTTTAAAGTTAATAAATTCTTGCCAAGATGTAATACAATTTTCAATTAAAATAGAACGTGAGCCATGCGGTATAACTGGAAGAATTTGGCGAAAGTCACCGCTCAGTAAAAGAGTTTTACCTGCAAACAGTTTATTTTTATTTTCTTTGTTTGGAGTCAAATCTCTTAACAAACGATCAATTAATTTTAAAGCATGAATAGAACACATTGAAATTTCATCTATAATAATGATTGATGCATTATTAATATATGTGCCATGTACACTGTTTGGAGTTATATTTGGCATTGAATTCTCTAATAATGGAATTGGTAATTTGAAAACATTATGCAAAGTTCGCCCCCCAATCAAAAGAGTTGATGCAATACCACTGAAGGCAGTTACAATACACGAAAGATTTAATGAATTAAATTTATGAATGATTGCCGTTTGAACAAAAGTTTTGCCACAACCTGCATGAGCTGTCAAGAAAAAAACATTACTTCCAGTATCATGGAATTGAGCTTCACGCAAAACAATATCAATCACACTACGTTGCTCATTATTTGCATTTTCATACATTCTATCGAAAACTATAGCTTCTTCTTCAATATCAAAATGACCTACATCGCCAATCTGTAAGTTATATTGTGGAATCGGAAGACCAAGATCACCACATGAAGTATTATGTGTAAGAAGAATTTCATTAATTTCAATCAAGGCTCGATTAATTGACACATCTTCATCGTAATTTCGTAAAAAGTCTTCAATCATACTATTTCTAAATTCAATCCATAAAGCTAAAGCATTCGGAGGAACATTCAAACCACAGATAAATGCAAATAATTGACGAAACTGTTTTGGTGATTGAATTTCTGAAGCTTCAAGTAAACATTCACGCCATTCATTATCATTTGTTGCAATACCTCGAGCTTCACATGCTGCAACAAAAGTAGGGTACTCAACACCTTCATACATACGTAGATCAGAAAAAGATTTTGGACCACGAACATGCAACAGAAGTAAACGCATATGAAACAATTCTATATCTTTTGGAGAAACCATATATAATCGAGCAACAACTTTATCAGCCCCACGTTGTCTTCTTTTCCACGATTTACTTTGATCATGCCAAACATAATGTAATGGTAATTCTGTATACAAAAACTCATTAGCTAAATTATCAATGGAATTCAAATGGAAAAATGCTAACAATTTTGTTCTTGATACATTTGCGACTGCACCAGCCACATTACCATTCCTGATATAAACATTTTGTCTATTAGGCAAATGACAATTAAGTCGAATAATTGTATGAGATTGAAAATGCATTGGAAATTCAAATATGCGCCAAGCAGCTTCAGTCAAACCAACATACCGTCCATTCAAAAAATCTTGAAGTTCATTTCCCACAATCGCATCATCATTCTTCTCTGCATTCTCTCCATTCACTCTCAATTCAACATTGGCAGAATCATACCCTTTATATACATACTTGTAAACATATTTCACACTTTTAACAGTCGTACATATTTCAACGTTAATATGACAATTGAATTTTGCAAGAAGATAAGGATTATATGGAACAACATATCTATTATCAAGAGATGCACCACGTACATCAACACTCATACCATTATCACGTCGACGATACAAAGGATAACCATTCACAGATTCTTTAGTATTTTCAGAAAAAGGTTTTGGAAAATTCTTACTACATTTACCATCTCTCATACAAACAGCATTGGGATTTAGAGCACCACATGGTCCATGCATCATATGACGTTTCACATATTCATGTAATTTAGGAAAAAGAATGGGATCAGGGATTTCAGTACATACAAATTTATTAATCATTTCATTTCCATCAATTCTATCTTCATCTGATAAATTTACCAAAATATGGGCATGCGGAAGACCACGTTTTTGAAATTCAATGGTATATATAAGTGCTTTGACAGAACCGAAAATCTTTTTTTTCATTAAACAATCTATGAGCTCTTTAAGTTTCACTTTAAACACACGCACAACAATATCAGGACGAAAATTCGAAGACTCATAATTACTCAAATTATCAACAATTTCTGGCCATTGAGGATTACATGTCATTGTTATAAATAAAGAAGGTTTACCGAAATGTTGTACAATAGACATTGCATCCAAGTAATTTTGATACATGTTACGTGGTGAACCGCTGAAAGAAGATGGCAAAATTACTTTACGACCAACTACTTGCATATTATCATCGCCATTGCGATTTTGATGCAAGAAATCTGTTAAATTATTGTACAAATCAGCACGAAGAGCAGATTGATTTGAACGAATGTAATGAAGCCGTGTACCTTCGATACGAACATACATATCAACAATCCATTGAAGAAATAATTTTTGAGAACGATGCAAAAGACTAAAACCATCACGTATAGCAAGGCGATAAGATGCATATTGCAACATTGTAACTTTTGTACGTGACACATTAGCACGTGAAGTTGAAACTAAATTATGTGGAATATTAACGTGCCACCCAGTATCACCATTTGGAAACAACAAAGGATAAGCTAAAGGATCCAAAGAAGAATCAAGGACAGAAACAGAACGAATTTCATTTGCATTTTTTGAAAAAACAATCATATTTCTTTCAAAAGGTGGTTCACCATCATCATTTTTAAAAATAGCAGCCACATCAGTTTGAACAGCATCATTAAAACGACGAATATCACATTCTCTGTTAACTTTTATAACCATTGACACATCAGCAGTAACATTCTCAGGTCTTTCACAAAATTCATGCATTGATTTGAAAGAACGAACAAAAGGATTCACACGATCTAACTCAAAACCTATCTCACGCATAAGAAAAATTTCACATACATTGGTATTTCTATTCATTCTCATATTAGCAGCAGTATCAACATCATAAAAATATAATTGTGCATACATTGGAGGTCGACCATAAGCAGGAATTAAAGCACCAGTACGATGATAAAAAATATTATGAATTTTAAAATGATAAATACCACGTGCAGTAGAATCCACAATATTACATTCAGATCTGATCATTGCAAATGCCGAATTATAGGAACGAATATTTGAAAGAAAACTTTTAGAACGTTTTTTTATAGCATTATCATTTGAATTCAATCCTTCGAAAATATTAGAGAAAAATGCATTTTCAGAAAGAGGAGGTAAATTGACTTTGCCTTTATGGCAACACAAAGAAAACGCTTCATTATTATTTGAAGTAACTTCTCTTGCAAAATGTTTGGCATGACAAAAATGACAACTCATATCCAAAGCACCACAAACATACGAATCAAAGTTACCTGGAATCACATTCAAAGCACACTTGAACGAATCTCTCAAAATTACAAAGGGAATTTCATCATTCACCACATTCAATTCTAAATCATTCGCAACATTCATGACACCATTCATGACACCGTTCATGACACCATTCATATCATCAACATTCACTTCATCATTCACAACAACATCAGCTTCAGCATTCATTCCATCATTATTACCATTCATTTCATCATTCATAAAATCAACATTATTACGCATATTACGCATATAATCTCTTTTATTCCGACGACTCGATGTACCACTCACATCCAAACGACGTTTACGACGTAGTCTTGGCATCGAAATAAATAAATATATCAATATATATCAAAAATATGAAATAACTCAAATATCAAAATATCTCAAAAATCTTTATATCAATAAAAAACAAAATAATCGAAAAATATCGAAAACCGTCCTTCTTGAAAGATAAAAGACGACTAAAATATAAAATAAATACGACGACTGAAATGAATATCAAATAAATATAAAAATTTTCGTTTTTGTTATTCGTTGTTCGGTTCGATAGCTAATATATAAAAAAGAAAAATTTTAAAGCATTGTTTTAAAGCAAAAAGAAAGATGTATGTAAACTTATAATGCATATGTATAGAAAAAGTTTTCCGTATATAATAACTTTTTTATTTATGATCCGATTTGTTTGAATCCGGATCCGACTATAGGTTACACTAATATCAGTTAGCTGTGAAAATTTCAAATGAATCCATCTGCGAATAAAAAAGCCTAATGCTCCACAAAGTTTTAATCTAGCGTATTAATATATATAAGAAGATGTGGTACTTTACTATATTTTTCTTTAAAAACTTACTAATTTTTCCACCACTTTTAATGTGGTACTTTACTATATTTTTCTTTAAAAACTTACTAATTTTTCTATCATTCAAAATACTTTTTAAGATTTTCGATTACTTAGGCTCGGAGCTAATTAAGGAAAGGAAACATACAGAAAACGCTATTATTTAGATTTACACAAAAAATAGTAGGGTGTAAAATTCCAAAATATATTTTTTAGAAATACTGAAGTGAAGCCCTTTCATATGATACCCTACTTGACTCGATATAAAAATGAATTTTCTCAAAGGCCTCACATCGTAACTCTGTTAACCATACGAAATCCATTTTGTTTTTTTTTAACACCTCATCTTGTGTGGACAGATTAGTTTCATACGCATGCCAAATTTCAAGTTCATTGGATGTATATTAATCGAGATAATCGAAATAATGTGAAAAACACGTTTTACTCTCACCAATAGTGTTCCGTATAAAAACGGAACTCTAAAAACGAGATCTACGCAGGTGAAAAAGTCGAGATTTGAACTTGACCATTTTTGATTTTTCTGAAACTTGGCATATATAGTAAGTAGTATGGACAAAATAAGAAATACAACTTATTTTATAATTTTTTTAAAGTGCATAGTGTGAGCGAGCATACGGGGCATGTTGCATGAAAGATGAAAATTCTGCCAATCGGATGTAACTTTGAAATTAAATTGCTCAAAAACGGCTATGCCGATTTTTTTTTGAAAATAGTGTTATCCTTACTCTAAAATATATCAAATTTACAAAGAGGTGTTCATTTTTGTTCTTGAGATATTTAACTATTTTAATGATTATTAGTACGACTAAAGTTCTAATTTTTCATCATTTTTTCGAACAACTTCCATTAACAAAAAATTTTATACTCGATTAAATTTTAATTTTTTTTTTAGAAGTAGTTCTATCTTTACTTTAAAATATATCAAATTTAAATAGAGGTGTTAATTCGTGCTCTTGAGATATTTAATTTTAAAGATTTTTGGTCCAACTAAAATTCGAATTTTTCATCATTTATTCGAACTTCAGTGGTTAAAATTTTTTGTTGATAAAAATTGTTCAAAAAATAATGAACAATTAGGATTTTAAACGGACTAAACATCTCTAAAATTAAATATCTCGAAAACATGAATTAGCACTTCTTTGTAAATTTGATATATTTTAGAGTAAGGATAAAACTATTTTCAGACAAAAAATTTTTTAAAGTCCAACTGTCCTCGAGCCTAGCGCCATCTTTAAAAAAGTTTTTTTTAATATTTTTATTTAAAAATTAATTACAAAAAAAATAATTAATTTTTTTTCAAACGACTAACTAATCATCTATCAAACAAAAAATAGTTTGATGAAATCGGTATAGCCGTTCTTGAGCAATTTAATTTCACAGTTACATCGGATTGGCAGAATTTTCATTTTTCATGCATGTTGGGGTGTCCCCTATGCTCAAACTATGCACTTTAAAAAAATTCTAAAATAAGTGGTATTTTTTATTTTGTCCATACTACTTATATTCCAAGTTTCAGGAAAATCAAAAATGGTCAAGTTTCACAACTCGGTCTAGAACACGTTTTTCTTCACATGTACTACAGAAGCAAGTTTTATTCAATTTCACTCGCCCTTTTTTATTTTATGAAAAATAAGAAACATTTTCCAAACAGAGTTTATTTTGTTCCTAATTATATTTATTTTTATAATTTTTTTCCTTCCGAAATCCATAATTTTAGTTAAATTGATAAAATTGTAATTACAATTGATCAAAATTTTTGGTGAAATACTGTTTTACAAAAATTGTAATCACAAATTTTTAATTGTAAATTTTAATTCGTAATTTTGTTTTACCTCTGTTTCGTTTTATTTTTACTTTATTTTAATCTATTTACGCTTGTAGGTGTTTATATAATGTATAATGCAAATTCAATTATTTATATGCATACATCTATCTTGTGTTTGTGTTGTGACTTCAATGAATTATGATTTCTGTGTTAAATTATTAAATTATAGAAAATAAAAAACGGTTATGTTATTTAATTAAAGTATTCTTTTTAATGACCACACTTGAAACAGCATTTGTTCTAGCATCCGGACTGACCCCCTACGATTTCGATGAAATTTCATACACAGATAACCAATGACGAAATAAAAATACCATTTCTTTCGAAAAATGAAATTTCGCTCTAGGAATGACACAGGGTGGCGGCAAAGTTTTAGGGGTTTGCGAAACATGAGTATCTTTGAATGTCGATTGCTAACGATTGACTAAACCGATTTAAGTTATTTATAGCTCATTGGAATTGATAGGAGTCATCATTAGTAAGTTAGTAAGACTTGAGTTTTTGCCAGTGAAATCAAGGCAATTTAGAATTTTCACATAAGCTCCACTCCCTATGTGAGAACAGTATTCCATGCAGAGACGTATAAAAGATTTAAAAGATTTAAAAATTAGAAGAAGCTGTTCACTGTTGAAAAACTCACAACATCGCCCTAAAAATCATAACGTTTAAAAATATGATCATTCCACTTAATATTATTTACAATCTTAACTCCTAGAAGTCTGACAGACTCATTCACGATTAGATCTTTGAGACCAAACGTTAATGAAAAAGGATTAGGTGTCATAAGTCTATAGAAATATATGACAAACCTGTGTTTTGTTTGTATTGAATTCAACACTGTTAGCAATACCCTAATCCATAACTTTTTTAAAATCAGTGTTAAGGGAATCTATAAATTTTGATCTGCAGTGCTTAGGGTGTGTATAATTATATATATACCTATGCTGTTTTGAAAAAATCGGTTAAAATATATAAAAATAATTTTTTTTCAATGTCCTGAAAAAACTGTAATTTTCACATCAAAGAAAAAAAATATGGAACCACCTCAGAATATACCTTAATATAATAGAATTTAAATCATCTAAATCGAATAAGCCATTTTCGAGAAATCGGTGCAAATACATAAAAAAAAACCAACAATGAAACACAAACCCTCCTTTTTAAGACGGTTGAAAACCACTTGTTTATCAGTACAATTCTTTAAAATCACAAACATCATTGCTGTTCCTAAGTGAAAAACTTTAAATATAGCATTATACTTTCACATTAAACAGGAACCCTATGCCGGAACACATAAATGTGAATTTTGACAATATAGAAAAGTTTGTATTTCATCACATTCAACGGTAATTGTAACGATTTTACGAGAAACGAATTTCACAATATTGTCAAAAATGAATTTATACAATATTGTGAAATTTGTTTTTCGGAAAATCGTTACCGTTACCGTTTGATGTTATGCAATACAAACTTCACAATATTGTCAAAATTCACATTTATGTGTTCGGGAATAGGGCCCCAGCATAGAACATAGAATGGCTCATGCCTCATACACAACTAGTGCACTGATGGCAGTGGTAGCAAAGCTAAATTATTTGAGTTGTATCATAATTTCACCCGAAAGACTTATCGATCTACAAGAAATACAAGTATTCCTCTGCATAAGTTTTTGGGAGGTTCTAACCATAATTTGATCTTAAGTACTTTAAAAATCGGAACCCCGAAGCATTTTAAAGCCAATGCACGTCGCTTTTGAGGCTACAAAATACTTAGTGATAAGGTCTTAGAAGGTATTACAAATCCCTTCTATGAAAAAAGATTGGTTTGTCGGGACAAGATCCAAAAAGAGTGGATTCTTGTTAAGTGGATTTCCAGTTCTGTATTGAGAAGTGGAAATGCAAAGAGGCAATTAAAATCCCCCTCGCAATTAAAAGGCCCTCACCCTTTTCATTTGATGATTACCACATATTTTATACTTCGTGAGGTGTCTGTCCGTGACGAGTCTGACAACCTTTTTATCTGCCATTTTCCTCGATTCAACCGCTTGAATATGGCGATTGCTCGGAGTCTTCTAAATTTACTATCAACATTTTGTTTATTATTAATGAGGGGAGAAGTTTGTTTTAGAAATCGAGAGTAACCTTGTCGGACTTGACAATAGCGCACCATTTTTTTCAGGACAAAGTCATCCTCATTTTCTAAAACAGATTTTCACCCCCAAATAATAAAAAAATAAAATTATGGTAGTAAATGTACAAGATCCCGGGCAATCGATATGTTTCGGAGTTTGCCGAGTGGAAAAAGCGATCTAATCGAGGAAAAGGGCAGCTAAAAAAGCTGTCGCACTTGTCAAGGATAGGCATCTCATGAATTATAAAATATGTGGTAATCATCAAATGAAAGGAACGAGGGTCTGTTGACTCTAAAGACTCTAAAAAAATTTCGTGTTTAATTTTAAGTTTAACTCTATGTTTAACTTAATTTCTTAAATAAATAAATTTGGTTAGCGAGATAATTAGCGGTAAAAAGTTGGTAGATATGTATAAACAGATGAACAGATAACCTTTGCAATCTCATCAAAAGGTTTAGATTTACTTTTAAATGTAGCTCCTTAAAAATATATCATATTTACAGATAGCTACGGCTGGAATCTTGTTTTTAAAATATAAGAAAAACTCGCAAACTTAATAAATGTAAAAAAAATCCAAAATCGTTTTCTAGAATCCAAATCCCCAATTTCAAAATATCAAGACATTTATTTAATTTGTTTTTAATTTAATTTTAATAATATTCAAAAAATAATATATGGGCAAACCTAAGAAGTAAATTAATGTCCTTTAGTCAAGTTTTAATATTATCATAACATGAAAATGGAGGGGCTGAAATCTCAAGCTCTGAGATATCAAGACTTGGGTCTGAATTAAGGATTTTAATATAGTTTTTGGCTAAAAACTTTTATGAGGACATTGTTGTTAGCGATGTATATTAAACATTTTGTAAAAATACGAGTATTTTATCTCTGCTTAGAATTTTATTACAAAAATATGGAGGGGCTGAAATCTCACAGCTCTGAGATATCAAGACTTCGGTCTGGGTTAAAGATTTTGATATAGTTTTCGGTAAAAAACTTTTATGAGGACATGGTTTTTAGTTTTGGGCAGCGATGTATATCAAACATAACTCTTTGTTAAAGTACAAGCATTTTTTTAACTCAGTTTAAAAATTTACTACACAACTAACACGAAACATCAATACGTTGCCAGAAAATTATAATCAAAATTCCAAAAATATTGTAAAAATTAAATAAAGTCAAACTTTATTCCAAAAATTAGAATATTCCAAAAATTAGAATAAAATCAAATATTTAAATTTTTTCTAAATTCCAACATTTCAAAAATTCTTTAAAATTCAAACTTTTTCCAAAATTCTAAAAATATTGCAAAAATTATTACAAAATCAAAAATTGAAAATTTTTTCAAAATTCCAAAAATTATAATAATATCAAAAATTTAAAATTTTTCAAAATTCTAAAAATATTTCTAAAATTCTTACAAAATCAAAACTTAAAACTTCTGCCGATATTCTAAAAATATTGCAAAAATTATTATAAAATCAAAAATACAAACTTTTTCAAAATTCCAAAAATATTTCAAAAACTATAACAAATTCAAAAACTTCCATGTCTAATTTCATTTTAGATTACATTTACGTCATAAAAACAGCTACATTTTTTTTCCAAAAAATTGGCTAAAAAATAAATAAAATCATTTTTTGACACACTTGACATTATTTTTTGACAAACTTATAATGCCATAATTCTCTATAATAATAATAAAATATCATGTCATACAAACTATTAATTTTATTGTTTTCCAAAAAATTAGGTAAAAAAATAAATAAAAATTTTTCTTTTGACACACTTGACAACATTTTTTTGACAAACTTATTATCCATAATTCTCAATAATAATAATAAAATTTCATTTCAAAAAAACAATTTTATTTTTTTCCAAAAAAAAGGGTAAAAAACTAAATAAAAATCTTTTGACACACTTGACAACATTTTTTTGACAACCTCATAATGCCATAATTCTCAATAATAATAATAAAACTTCATTTCAAACAAACAATTAATTTTATTTTTTTTTCCAAAAAATTAGTTAAAAAAATAAATAAAAATCTTTCTTTTGACACACTTGACAACATTTTTTTGACAAACTTATAATGCAATAATCTAGTTTTTGATCTTACATGCCAATCCCGACCATCAAGATTTCTCCAAATTTAATGTTCCTACTCGTAATCACTTAAAATGAACGTTTTTTAAGCCAAAAAAATGAAAATTTGCTATTTTTGACACACATAATGATTTTTTTGACACACTTCCGGTACAGTTATCGAACACAGCGTCCTTTCGGACCTATCCCTTGTGAATACCTATTTTTAGAAAAAAAAATTTTTGAAATCCCTCCAGCGGTTTTCCCTGCAGCGTAGGTAATGACGGCCGGCCGGCAGACAGACATATATTTTTTTTTTGCTTTTTTAGAATCAGTAGGTCCTAAAACGTCGAGAAATGTCAAAAAAAGTGAGGGTAAGAATTTCACTTTGAGCTCATGAATGTAATACTTAGGTCTTTCAGACCGAAGTAACTAACGTAACTTAGTGAAAAAATAATACAATCAGCAAACTACTCAAAAACCTCTTCATTTAGCATTTTAAGAAAATATTACAAAATCTAAAATTTAAATTTCTTTCAAAATTCTCAAAAGATAAAAGCAATAATAAAATCAAAAATTTAAACATACATAATTCAAAATTCTTCATATATTGCAAAAATTATAACAAAATCGAAAATCGAAACTTTTTCAAATATTATAAAAATTTTGCAAAAATTATAACAAAATCAAAAATACAAACTTTTTTTTCCAAAAATTATAATAAAATCAAAAATTGAAACTTTTAAAATTCTAGAAAATTTAAAAAATTCAAAATGCAAAAATTCAATTTTATTTTTAAAGTCTTAAAATATGCCGAAAATTGTAATAAAATTAAAGATACAAAACATTTTTCAAAATCCAAAAATTATAATAAATCCAAAAATTTCCATGCACAATTTCATGTTAAATTCATTTCATATCTCACATATAATTTTCCAATTGCGAAATCTTTTTTCCAAAAATAAATGGAAATCATTCTTTTGACAAACTTGACAATATTTTTTTGTAACACATTTATAAAAAATATGTAATTTTGTACTAGAATAAAATAGAAGAAAAAACTACTTTTCCGCACATATGACCATATTTTGTGGTTTGTGCACGGGCTAGCACGCCGCCTGCATGTGAGATTTGTAGTTAAATCTATCCATATATCTATCTATATATAATATTTTTATAGCACCAAAATATCAAAATAATAATTTAAATAACTTAGCATATAGTAAAAACAACTTAAACACATTGCATCATTTGAATTGCAAGAAAAAACAATTCATTTAGGTTTTCAAAGTTCACAATTTTGACAGGATTTAGTCGGATTCTTATGTTTATTTTTTCGAGCTAGTATAATTTACAACTATTACAACGAAGATGGTGCACTTTAATTATTTAAAAATCTTAAATTTGTTTAAAACTTTGTTAAATAGATGATTAAATGAACAATTAAATAAATATTTATAAATTTTATGCACTTGTTACAAAAAATAGTGTGTATTACTAGTGCGAATGCGTTTTCCAAACATGAGTTAGTTTGCCGCACGACCGCAGTAATACAATCTACTATTGTGACCAACTTATAATGTAATAATTTATTTTTTGGTCCCACATACCAATCCCGATCACATGCATTGTTCCATCACTTAAAATGAACGTTTTTTAAGGAAAAAATGCATATTTCCTTGTTTTGACAACATGACGATTTTTTGGGCACACTTCCGGTATCGAACACACCGTCCTTTCGGTCGTTACCATTGTAGGCTCGAGAATGTAATACTTAGGTCTTTAAGACCGAAGTAATTATAATATGATAACCGACTAAAAATAAAACCATCACCGAAATTAATTCTAATCTTTTTAGTCATAAAAACCGAAACGCAAACCAAAACTTATCAGATAAATAAATAAATAATAATAAATAAACCGAAACCAACATTGAAAGCAAAAAATTTCTTAGAAAAAAAAAACAAAAATCACAATACTCTAAAACACACAATTTGTTGGTTTGTATAAATGAAATAAAAAATTTTGCCAATAAATCAATTTTTCATAAAAAAAATCTACATTTTACATTACATCTATAAAAATGTATAGTTGTAGTTACATTAAAAAAATTGTAGTTGGTGAAATCCAAATTTTACAATTTTTATCGCATTTTACAAATTTTGTAGTAATCTTACAGCTGTAAGATTTTTTATATATATATATTTGATTTCATACATTCAACTGATCATGTCTCTTTATGGGAAATGCAACGTTATTGAAAGGGACGAAATGGTCCCTTGTTCAGGTGTTTGTAAGAAGACCTTTCATTTGAAATGCGCTATGATCAACATGCTGACTTACAACTTGCTGTCTAAAACAAAACAACTTTGGTGGTATTGTATTGACTGCGTGGATTTGAATTTATTTGCCATAGTTAGCAAGCTTGATGACTTAACATCTCACATATCACAGCTTGTTAGTTCTTTTTCTGCAATTTCAGATGTTTTAAAAACTGCTGCTGTATTTTCGAATTCGTTGTCAACTTCATCAGTAGGCTCGTCCTTGGTTACATCTGACGATGCTGGTAAAAACATCTCTAACAATCTACAAATTAATCATGTTATCGGAACTGGCGCTGCAAGTGATGCCATAAAAGCTTCAGATATCAAAAAGCCCAACTTTCTATATGTCAGCAGACTCCATCCAGATACTACTATTGATAATTTGACGAGCTTTATTAAAAGCAAAACAACCATAATCAATGATAACGATTTAGCAATCCGCTCTCTCGTACCAAAAAATATCGAACGTAGCAATCTAAAATTTATATCGTACAAAGTCGGTGTTCCTGATGAAATATTTTTGAGTTTGATTAATGCAGATATTTGGCCTCAAGGTATCCTTGTGCGCCCATTTATTGATAGACAAAAAACAGCTAGTTCAAAAAACCTTCTGGGGACAATGCTTCCTCGGGGCAAGTAAATAAACCACTAAATCATTTAAATACAGCTAATCAAGATAAAGCTAGACAACTACAAATTTACTATCATAACTGTAGTGGAATCAGGTCCTAATCCAAAAATATTTATTTATCATTAATTGACAATGATTATGATGTAGTGATTTTCTGCGAAACTTGGCTCACCAATGCTTTCTACTCTGAAGAGTATTTTCCGGCAAAATATATTGTTTATCGTTTGGATCGTTATAATAGTGCTGCCAACTCTCATCGCCGAGGTGGCGGTCTCATTATTGCTGTTAAACGTATTCTTCGTAGTAGCTTACTAGAACTAAACTATAATGCTTTGGAGTTGCTTGCTGTTAAAGTTCACTGTGGTGAGTCCTGGATTTTCATTTGCAATACCTATATTCCAGTCAACAATTGTTCGGAAGTATACATGTCGTTGGTTTCCTCAATATCATCACAAATAATGCCATTACTATCAGAATCAGACGATATAATTATAGTCGGTGATTTTAATTTACCTTGGGTAAGCTGGTCCGTAATAAGAGATGAACTAATTCCGTCAGCATTGAAGCATTTTTATTAGTTATGGATTGTACGCTTCATTTTGGTAACCAGCTTAACAACATCGTCAACGATTATGGAAAGATATTGGATCTGGTTTATTCATCAAGCATGTCAACTACTATTTCTTCATGTGATGATTTAGCAAACTGTAGCAGTGTTTACCATAAACCACTGCTTATAGAGCTTAATTTTATTATTTGTGATACACTTGATTTTATTACTGATAGCTTTTGTTTTGATTACATAAATGGGGATTTCGTCTCCTTAAATGAGTCATTGCTTCGTGTAGATTGGGTTAAGGTTTTTGCTGAACAGACTGTTTCTGATTGCACAGATTATTTCAACAAAGTACTAAAAGTCAATATCGAGCAGTTTATTCCAAAGAAGTCTGTCAAAAAATCAATTATAGAGCCTTGGTTTAACAAACACTTGATTAATCTTAATAATCGTAGAGACAAAGCACACAAACGTTATAAGAAAACACTTAATGAATATGACTATAAGCGTTTCGATAAACTAAGGAAGGAGTTCAAATTTCTCAATCATTATCTATATAATTGCTACATTTTACATATCGAAAACGATATCCATTGTAATCCCAGAAAACTTTTTGTGTTTGTTAACAACAAAAAGAAAACTAATGGTTTTCCTCGTGAAATGATATTGAACGGGTGCAGCTACACTGGCTCAGACCAAGTCAGTCACGCTTTCGCTAATTTTTTTAAGTCGATTTACGTCATGGATTCAAATATCAATGACTATTCAGCTGTCACTATCCCATCAGTTACTTGTGGTTCATTAAGTAACCGAATTACACTCAGTGTGGCTGAAGTTGAACATGCTCTATCGCTGTTAGAGAGCAATAAAAATGCTGGCCCTGATGGGGTTCCCTCGTTTTTACTCAATAAGTGCGCTTATTCTTTGGCATTACCTCTGACCTTCATCTTCAATTTGAGTTTATACTCTAACCAGTTTCCGGATATCTGGAAACTTTCGTACTTGCAACCGATTTTTAAATCTGGCAATAGAAGCGATGTAGTAAATTACCAGTCGGAATCGCAATTTTGTCGTCGATACCCAAGTTATTTGAAGAACTTATAAAACCAAGATTAGATTTCCAGTTAAAGAACTGTATTTCACCTCAACAACATGGTTTTCGTGCCCGTCGATCAACAACGACCAATTTAATGGTTTTCGCTGATTTTCTATTTAAAAATTGTTCTGATGGTGACCAAGTAGATGTAATTTACACCGATTTTTCTAAGGCGTTTGATAAGTTAAAACTTTCGATTTTAATAAAAAAATTAGTAAAATCAAATTGCGATTGCGTGTCGAATATGCATAGCAACGATATAAAACACACTCGTTTAAAATCTTTTTTGTTCAAAATGTGTTGTGACCTTTACTTTATTTAAGACCCCTATGCGACCACTAAGGTCTTGCATCAATCGGCCCGAGTTATCTTTTGGCTCAACCATTCCTGAATTTTTATTTTATTTTTTACTTTTAAGTGTGCTATTCCTATTCGAAACTCTCTTGCATTATTTTTTTCGAATATTTTTATTTTATTTTTTCCTTTTCAGTGCGCTTTTGTTTTTTTTTGTTTTTTTTAAAAGATTTTATTTTCAGGGTTTCTTAACCCATTTTATTTAATTTTTGTTTATTTTTGTTTTATGTTTTTTTTTTAATTTTTTTTTTTTCAATTTTTTTTTTCAGTTTACACAAAAAAAAATGTTAAATGGATGCTCCCTTAGTGTCATATTTGACATTTGAAAGGTTTTTGCACTATACAATATGGCCGCCGGTCCAAAATGGCGGCAATTATAGTCTAAGAACCTTTCTTGGCCTGAGACCTTTCCAACGATATATCATATGTGGTTTCTGCGGTGGAAAATTAATGTCATATTTGACATTTGAAAGGTTTTTGCAAAATTCAATATGGCGGACGGTCCAAATTGGCGGCGATTATAGTCTAAGAACCTTCCTTGGTCCAAGACCTTTCCAACGATATATCATATGTAGGGTCTGCGGTGGAAAATTAATGTCATATTTGACATTTGAAAGGTTTTTGCAAAATTCAATATGGCGGCCAGTCCAAAATGACGGCGATTATAGTGTAAGAACCTTCCTTGGCCCGAGACCTTTCCAACGATATACCATATGTAGGGTCTGCGGTGGAAAATTAATGTCATATTTGACATTTGAAGGGTTTTTGCAAAATTTAATATGGCGGCTTGTCCAAAATGGCGGCGATTATAGTGTAAGAACCTTCCTTGATCCAAGACCTTTCCAACGATGTATCAAATGAGGGGTCTGCGATGGATCATATGGGCTATACGCGAAGACAAAAAAGCGTTACAAACCCATATATATATATATATATATATATATATATATATATATATATATATATATATATATATATATATATATATATATATATATATATATATATATATATACATATATCTGGAAGGACTGAATAGAAATAAAAGATTTTAAAAAAGGAAGCCCAAAAACTAAAACCCGACTACTAAAAATTCCGCTCTACACAGCATGAAACAAGAAAATATTCCCATCTCAAATTGTTGTGTACAAACTTTTCTTCATTTTTTGTCTATTAAATAAACAACTTACACATAATTTATTATTTTGCTTTAAATTAAATTTTTTAATGATATAGTTGAAATAAAATAACAAATTATATATCAAAATCTCCACCAATATTCAGCTATTTAAAACTGAAAACCGATTTAAAATCGGATGATCCAGTACCATTTTATTTACAAAAAACCAACAGTAGTTTCGCTTGAAAATAGGTGTATATATGTATATAAAATTCAAAAATTCTATTTTTTCCAAAATTCTAAAAATATTGCAAAAATTATAACAAAATCAAAAATTAAAACCTTTTTCACAATTCCAAAAATATTCCAAAAATTAGAATGAATCAAATATTTAAACTTTTTCTAAATTCCAATAATAATCCAAAAATTCTTAAAAATTCAAACTTTTTCCAGAATATTTTTAGACTTTTCCACCAATATTCAGCTATTTAAAACTGAAAACCGATTTAAAATCGGATGATCCAGTACCATTTTGTTTACAATATACATATGTACTGGTCATTCAATAAGTCCGTAGGATGACACATAGATGGCGTTACTAGAATTTTTTCCATATGATTTTTATTTAGTACTAACCTTCAAACGATACGTGTATAAATTTGACAGCAATCTGACTATTTATTCGTGAGTTATAGCATTTTGTGTGAAGCAACTTTTATTTTTGAAAAAAAATGGAAAAAAGTGAATTTCGAATTTTAATAAAGCATTGCTTTTTGATGAAAAAAAATACAGTGGAAACCAAACAATGGCTTGATAAACATTATCCAAACTCTGCTCCATCGAGACAAATGGTCGAGAAGTGGATGGCTGAATTTAAATGTGGTCGTACCAGCACAAAAGATGCAGAGCGCAGTGGACGCCAAAATGAGGCTGTTATTCCAGAAAACATAAAAAAAATCCACATATTGGTTATGAACGATCGCAAATTGAAGGTGCACGAAATAGCTGACATTGTAAAGGTAGCAGATGGTAGTGTTTTTACCATTTTACATGAACATTTGGGTATGCGAAAGCTCTGTGCACATTGGGTGCCGCGTGAGCTCACAGTCGACCAAAAACAACAACGAATCGATGCTTCGGAGGAGTCTTTGGCACTGTTAAACCGCAAAAAAGCGAATTCTATCGTAGATATGTGACAATGGATGAGACATGGCTTCATAATTACACACCAGAATCCAAAAGACAGTCAGCTGAGTGGACAAGAGCAAAGACGCAACAGTCGGCCGGTAATGTGATGGCGTCTGTATTTTGGGATACGAACGGAATAATATACATCGACTATCTCCAAAAAGGAACCACCATCAACAGCGAGTATTACTGTGAACTTTTGGATCGATTGAAGGCTGAAATCACAAAGAAACGGCCACATTTGCAAAAGAAAAAAGTGTTGTTTCACCAAGATAATGCACCGTGTCACAGATCGATGAAAACGATGGCAAAATTGAATGAATTGGGCTTTGAATTGCTTACCCACCCACCATATTCTCCAGATTTAGCCCCCAGCGACTTTTTCCTGTTTTCAGATCTCAAGAGAATGCTTGCTGGAAAGAAATTTAAGTCCAATGATGAAGTAATCGCTGAAACTGAGGCCTATTTTGACGAGAAAGAGAAATCGTACTATAAAAGTGGTATAGAAAAGTTGGAAAATCGCTATACTCGTTGTATCGCCCTCGAAGGCAACTATGTTTAATAAAAAAATCGAGTTTTGTCAAAATGTTCTTTTTTTCTTACTTATCCTACGGACTTATTAAACGACCTTATATAAAATTCAAAAATTCTATTTTTTCAAAATTCCAAAAATTATAATAAAATCAAAAACTAAAAATTTTTCAAAATTCTAAAAATATTCAAAAAATTCTTACAAAATCAAAAATTAAAACTTTTTCCGCAATTCCAATATTGCAAAAATTATTACAAAATCAAAAATACAAACTTTTTCAAAATTCCAAAAATATTTCAAAAACTATAACAAATTCAAAAATTTCCATGTCCAATTTCATTTTCAATTAACGTCATAAAAAAGCAACATTTTTTTCCAAAAAATTGGCTAGAAAAATAAATTAAATCATTTTTTGACACACTTGACATTATTTTTGTGACAAACTTATAATGCAATAATTCTCCATAATAATAATAAAATTTCATGTCATACAAACTATTAATTTTATTTTTTTTAAAAAAATTCGGTAAAAAATAAATAAAAACCTTTCTTTTGACACACTTGACAACATTTTTTTGACAAACGTATAATGCCATAATTCTCAATAATAATAATAAAATTTCATTTCAAACAAACAATTTTAGTTTTTTCCAAAAAATTGGGTAAAAAAATAAATAAACATTTTTCTTTTAGTGTGACATTTTTTTGACAAACTTATAATGCAATAATCTAGTTTTTGATCTCATAACCAATCCCTACCATCAAGATTTCTCCAAACTCAAAGTTCCTACTCGTAATCACTTAAAATGAACGTTTTTTAAGCCAAAAATATGAAAATTTGCTGTTTTTGACGCACTTAATGATTTTTTTGACACACTTCCGGTACAGTTATCGAACAGAGCGTCCTTTCGCACCTGTCCCTTGAGTATACATATTTTCAAAAAATTTTTGAAATCCCTCAAGCGGTTTTCCCTGCAGCGTAGGTAATGACGGACGGCCGGCCGGCCGGCAGACAGACATACATTTTTTTTTACTTTTTTAGAATCAGTAGGTCCTAAAACGTCGAGAAATGCCAAAAAAATTGGGGTTAGAATTTCACTTTTGGTTCATGAATGTAATACTTAGGTCTTTCAGACCGAAGTAATTTCATTTCAAACAAACAATTTTATTTTTTTTTCCAAAAAATTTTGTAACAAAATAAATAAAAATCTTCCTTTTGACATACTTGACAACATTTTTTTGACAAACTTATAATGCCATAATCCTCAATAATAATAATAATATTTCATTTCAAACAAACAAACAATTTTATTTTTTTCCAAATAATTAGGTAAAAAATAAATAAAAATCTTTCTTTTGACACACTTGGCAACATATTTTTGACAATTTTACAATCTGTGTCTAGGTTTTGATCTCACATACCAATCCCTACCATCAAGATTTCTCCAAATTTAACGTTCCTACTCGTAATCACATAAAATGAACGTTTTTTAAGAACACATTCGGACCTGTCCCTTGAGTATACAAATTTTTAGAAAAAAATTTTTTGAAATCCCTCCAGCGGTTTTCCCTGCAGCGTAGGTAATGACGGACGGTCGGCCAGACGGCCGACAGACAGACATACATTTTTTTTTGCTTATTTAGAATCGGTAGGTCTCAAAACGTCGAGAAATGCCAAAAAAAGTGGGGGTATGAATTTCACTTTGAGCTCATGAATGTAATACTCAGGTATTTCAGACCGAAGTAATAAATGAAGTATTATGTCTTGTCTAGTATGAAATTTGTAGTATGAAATTATCTTTTTAGTACCTCATCCAGCGCAACTGTAATACAATACGGCACAATATTTTTTTTGTTTTTACCATATGACGGGACTAATATAGGTGACATATATAATAAATGCTTACAGTTTTGTTTACATTCAAACAATAAAGCCACTTTTACAAATTTTTTATAAATATATAACACACAAAACTTTTTGATAAAACTACAATTTTTGTCTTTCAAATCCAAAAATAATTTGTAAATCAAATAAATTTTTGGTTTTTTCAAATAATTTTTTTTGTAATCTACAATATTTTTGGTAAACATACAAAAAAATTTGTGAGTTATATACAACTTATAAAAAATTTGTAAAATTTACTTGGTTTTTTTTTGAGTGTAAAAGAACATGTATTAATCGTTTTTTTTAACCCAAACCATTCAAAGAACTGAAAAAAGCACTACGAATTAAAATGTCATACCTAAAAAATAAGTATGACAGTGAAAACAACTAACAAATTTTATTCATATCAAATTTGATACTGATGTCAACTTACTATACAAGTTAGAAAAATATTGAAACACACATATTATTCAGATTACTTGCGTGACTCCCACCATCACAGATATTCAAAATACTCAAATTTGTACCTTCATTATTACAGCTTGTTCCTCATAAGAAATACCATTTTTTTTATTAACAATAATTAATTTTAATTCAAATATTTAATTACCACCATGGTATTAGAAAACAAAAAAATGGAAACAATTAAAATAGTAAGAGGCTAAATTATTTTAACTATAATTGAAACTAATGTCGGCAACAAACATGCAATCTTTCTATATGTTTGCTTGTAATTTTTGTTGTAATTTTTTGAAGAAATAATTATGATTGTATATTTTTAAAATTAATTAACTGTAATTCAGAGGCGTAGCTAGGGGGGGGGGGCGAGGGGGGCGGTCCGCCCCGGGTGTCACCCGTTTTGGGGTGACACCCGAACGTAAAAAACTTAAACAAACCATCACAATGTTTTCAACGATAAATCACTTCGAAACCGTTTTGGGGTGACACCCGAACGTAAACAACTTAAGCCATCACAATGTTTTCAATGATAAATCACTTCGAAACCGTTTTGGGGTGACACCCGAACGTAAACAACTTAAACAAACCATCACAATGTTTTCAATGATAAATCACTTCGAAACCGTTTTGGGGTGACACCCGAACGTAAAAAACATAAACAAACCATTACAATGTTTTCAATGATAAATCACTTCGAAACCGTTTTGGGGTGACACCCGAACGTAAACAATTTAAACAAACCATCACAATGTTTTCAATGATAAATCACTTCGAAACCGTTTTGGGGTGACACCCGAACGTAAAAAACATAAACAAACCATCACAATGTTTTCAACGATAAATCACTTCGAAACCGTTTTGGGGTGACACCCGAACGTAAACAACTTAAACAAACCATCACAATGTTTTCAATGATAAATCACTTCGAAACCGTTTTAGGTTGACACCCGAACGTAAAAAACATAAACAAACCATCACAATGTTTTCAACGATAAATCACTTCGAAACCGTTTTGGGGCGACACCCGAACGTAAACAACTTAAACAAACCATCACAATGTTTTCAACGATAAATCACTTCGAAACCGTTTTGGGGTGACACCCGAACGTAAAAAACTTAAACAAACCATCACATGTTTTCAACGATAAATCACTTAGAAACCATTTTAACCAGGTTATCCATATAATTTTAATTTTTAAATTGTGATAACTTATAAATGTGTCCTATAAATGTGTTATTGGTTCAAAACGAATCTATTCTACTTTCTAAAATTTTTGAGTTATTACGTGAAATAAAATTTTAACAATATTAATCGAATTAACATGTTGAGCATTGAATCCCATCACCACAATTACTCAATAGCTTTGAATATTCCTATAGATACCATATTGACCGTTTTTTACGATATATTATTTAGTATGCAAGCATGATTATTTAATGACCAGGTCTGAAAACACATATGCTGAATAATGTATAGGAAAAGTGGTTTACGTCGATAATGTGGCACCCTTTGTCGATAGGGTGGCACCCTTGAGTTACAATGTCTCTATTCCAAAATTATTTCTAAAATATCCGCTTAACCTTACTACCTAATATATGTTTTACATTTCAAACAAATTAATTGCAAACACCTAAGGAAACTAACAAACAATCAAGTTACCGTGTTTGTAAATGATCTCAAAATAATTTTTTTTCCTTTATCTTGAAACTCAAAGAATAAATTGAAATAGATCGTTTTTCAATGGACACAACAATAATTACTGTAGAATAAAATGGCAGTTATGCAATTACTGCAGTTTTGCAAATTTTTGTGGGTTGATACATACTCATACTGTTTGTTTTCAGTTTTATATATTTATATATTTGAATTAAATGAAAGTTTATCATTTAAAATTACATTTTGTTGGGTTTTAAATCCCTTGGAAATTTCAAACTCATCAAGTGATTCTTTTAAAGATCCTTGGCTACATAAATGTAAAGCCTTCAATTTTTTTTTAAAAGTGGTGTAGCAATTGTTATTAACTATGTAAATGGTTTGCAAAAATAAACTTTAAATTTTGTTTATTTTTCTTCTTAGGCAGGTATTCCTTAAATCAGTCTTTAAAACATTTTCCGGTTTTCCCGATGTAAAATTTTTCACAAAAATCACATTTAATTTTGTAAATTATTGAGCATGATTCTAATTGAATATTTAATTTTGGTTTCAATTCTTTATATAAAATATCTTTTAGGATTTCATACTTATATTTTTTTAAATAGTTCCTTATAATATTAGGCTATGATTTGTATATTCCATTTTATCAAATATTATTTAATATAAGTTGTTACAAGGAAATTTAAATAAATTAATTTTCTTGGCGGTGTATTTAGTCGTTAACACAGTGTACTTATTATGAACTATGTACCTATTATGTATCCTACAAATATATTTAGAATTAATGCTTTGCTGATATAATTAAATATACTATAATTAAAAATATTTTTTTAGATTTCGTTTAGCAAATATCCCAAAAAATAAATATGCCACGAGGAGTTCATACTTTTTAAAGAAAAAGTTGGTTCCAACAGAGAAAGACCAAATCTATAAATATGTTACAAAACCCGATGATATCCAAGGTTCATCAAAAGAAACTGATTATCACGTTGATGCAACGAATGTTTCAGAGAATATTGGCTCATCTTCGGAAAGTAACAGCAACAATACAGAATTAATAATGATAACCTATGATGAATAATTAGAAAGGAATAATGAAAATGACAGTGATAATGCCGCTAATGCTTCTACTATCGAAGACAGTATGTAATGGTCCTCAATGTTATCCAGTCTTCTTAATAACAACAGAAGAGTGAATATCATTGAAGACATTATCAGAAATATTTATCCACAAACTCTATACCAGACCGCTATTGATCCCGGCTAAAGAATCAGGGTATAGGGAGGTGGGGATTACTGGAGAGTTTTGTGGACCTTGCTAAGCGGAAATAAAAATTATAGACAGCAGAGAAAGAAACAAAAAAAAAATTTGATGAAAAAAAATGTTGATGGGAAATGGTCATTGGTCCCAAGACGTTCATTGGATTGGTCACCGCACTTCAAGAATTCATACCATCATCTTCCTTCTTCCCTCCTCACCCCACAAGACAAATGAGAACTAGCCCATATTCAAGAAATATGAATTTAAAGGTCAAAAGGAATTTAAAAGAAAAACAAAAAATCGAACAAAATAAATAAGAGACCAATATACATATATATACTTCAATTTCAGTTATATTTCGATATAGTTATATATTTTTATTTGATTTAAATTTAGCATTGATACTTAAAACTACTTACCATCACCAAAGTATCTAAACATAGTAATCTTAATTAATTAGAATGTAATAGACAACACAAACACATAAATATTTTTTTCTTGTATATATTTCTATAGCGTTTAATTGTCACATTGATAGCAATTTCCACTAAAACTGTTTTGCTTTAGATTTAAAAATGTACAAAATATTCTAAAATTGAAAATTTTTTTTATATATGATTCAAGTACAAAAACTCTCTGTTAGCATCTTCCACTAATCAAACAAAAACGATCCAATATTCCCATTGGAATATCTACACCTGACGGTTTTCCTCCTATATTGACATCTTTTGCTTCGATAAAAATCAATATTTCAATATCCAATGTCCAATATCCAAAAAATTCAATATCCTATTATTTAGCTCTTTTCTACGTCACAAATGATTTAGTATGATTATTTCAATATGAGTATAATTATTTAACTGTTAACTGTTGTTAACGGTTGATGCTATCGTCATCATCCATGTGTCTATTATTTTCCCTTCCACTAATTAAACATTCTACCCGCCTTTTTATTCAATTAACCTAATCCCCAGATCGATTTAGATAAATTATTTTATTAAGAGATATTACTTTTAGACTGATTTGTTCTTCAATAAAGTTTTCTGATTAAACTGTTTCCTGTGTCCATTCAAACAAATCCAAACAAAATTCGACATAAAAAAAAAATGATATAATAAAACAGTACCTTTTATGTAGTTGAAATCATATTTTCACTATAATGGTTATTGGTTAATCAACACTAACGGAATATCGATCTTAGGATTGATATTGTTCCGATATGAATACATATTGCAAATTTTATTTTATTTTAAACGAAAATCATATTTTCACATAAACACCAATGAATCTATCACTATCTTTTAAACAGTTAATAATATTTCCCGATATAAATATTTTCAGTTTTGTAGGATTTAATTAATAGGACATCACAAACATTAAAAATATTTTTTTTTTATGATTTTAAATTTATCACTATTCAAATAACATAATAATAATCTTAATCAACAAAAAGTAATTAATTAATCGCAACAAATCAAAACCAAAAATAATTTTTCCATTTTTAACTTGACCAAAGCACGGTCACTCAATCATTAATTCGACAACCAACATTTCTTTTTCCTTCTCTTTTTTTTTTCAAAAATCAAATTATTTCAGAATTTCTTTTTTATTTGATATTAAACAGGATAATCAGAAAAAAAAATTTACAAAAAAAAAAGTTGCAATGAAGCAGGGTTTTGCAACAGTCGTGGGGACGTACCTACCCCTGAGATATCTTATGCTTAACCGACTGAGCTAGCCGATCATGGAACCACTAACTCTATTAGCATTTCACGTCTTTGAAATGGTACCTCCCTAGACTTTTACCCTGACTGTCTTCCACGTCGCACATAACATGACCAACCAATTTAGTCACAACAGCTGGTATGTATTTTGGAGCTAGCTTTGATGCAAACCGCTCGCTTGCCTTACTTTGTGTAAAGTTCTTTACATATACGGTTTGACCTACTGTTATACGGGGAACTCGAGACCGTAAGTTGTACCTTGAACACATCTTTTCATTAGCTTGACTCAGATGTTTTTGAGCCTCTTGATAACGCTGATGTAATACATTTGGTTTTTCAGTTAAGCTGGCATAACCACCCGTAAAATCGTAAATTTGGCGTAGAATTGAATAGCTGGAGCCATGGAGGAGGGGGTGTTGACCAAACACTAAAAAATGTGGTGAAAATTGAGTTGATTGATGAACACAGTTCCTTAAAGCATGCGTGATTGCATTTAGATTTTCATCCCAGACTTTGTGGTCGGCTTTGATATAGGCTCTTATGGAAGAAATCAAGGTTCTATTGACCCGCTCTGACGCATTAGCCTGTGGTGAGTACTTGGCAGTAAAAATGTGTTCTACTCCGTATTTAGAGCACAGAGATTTTGTTAGTTGTGATTCGAATTGTCGTCCATTATCTGTTACTAGTACCTCCGGTACACCAAACAGAAGAAAAATTTGATCTTCTAAAAATTTACAAACTTCCACCGCCGTGGCTTGCCTCACGGCTTTCGTTTGCACGAATTTGGTAAGATGATCAACAGCTATAATTATGGAAGTATTACCTTTTTTGGTTCTAGGATAAGGACCAGGAAAGTCCACATATATTCGTTGCCAAGGGCGAAATGTCATGTCAAATGAACCTAAAGGAGGTCTAGTAATGTAATTAGCCGCTTTGTTGGATTTGCAGCTGGTACACATTCCAACAAATCGTTTAACCTCAGCAGTCATACTGGGCCAAAAATAGTAACGGCGAATTAGTTCTATAGTTTTACTTATTCCTAAATGAGCTGACGTTGGTGGACAGTGCGCTAAAGCTATGACCTTTGGCCGCAACGCTTCTGGAACAAGTAGCTTCCAACTAGGTATATCAGTTTCTGGTTCAACATTTGGATGAACATTGATAAACGCATGAGCTCCTACCACTTTTAAATTGGTTTTACCTTTAGATCCATCTAGGTAGTGTATTAGATCTCTATATTCCACCGAGTTAAACTCTGGCGCGTTAAGGTCAATATGTAAAGGTAAATCCGAATTAGGAATAGTATTTAGAATTATGGAATCCATGTCCATTCGAGATAGTGCATCTGGAACGGCATTTTGAGAGCCTTTGCGATACTCAATCTCAAAATTATACCCCTGCAACTTAAGACTCCAACGAGCCAGTCTTCCTGTTGCATCCTTTAAGGACATCAACCACGTTAAGCTCGCGTGGTCTGTTATGACAGTAAATGGCAAACCCTCAACATATGCACGAAACCGTTTAATGGCCAGCACGGCAGCTAGGCACTCCAACTCTGTAACACTATAATTACGCTGCGCGCCGTTTAGTTTATGAGACATGAAGGCTATGGGTCTATCATGACCTTCAATATCTTTTTGAAAGAGCACAGCTCCGACTCCACTACTGCTAGCATCACATTGTATAAAAAATCTTTCTTCGTAGTTTGGGGTGATCAGCACGGGGGCGGAAGTTAAAGCGTCTTTTAAAGACTTGAACGCGTTTTCAGCATCGATAGACCAAACAAATTTTTGCTGTTTCTTTAACATGTTCGTTAAGGGAGCCGATAACGTTGAATACCCGCTAATAAAGCGTCTGTACCATCCAGTTATGCCCAGAAACCGTCTTATTTGACGTACATTTTTAGGGGTTGGGAACTTAGAAATGGCTTCAACCTTGTCTAGGTTAGGTCTTAATCCTCCCTCACCAATAACATAACCGAGGTAATTTATTTCTTTCAGAAGAAAATTGCTTTTTTCTATATTTATAGTTAGTCCGGCGCATGTAATCCTTTCAGCAACATCGGATAAGAGCGATAGGTGTTCTTCGAAAGTTGATGTGGTGATCAACAGATCGTCTAAATAAACAAATACTCGGTCATGAAGATGATGGGGAATCACTTTATTCATTAACCTACACAAGGTTTGAGGCGCATTGCAAAGACCAAAGGGCATAACTCGAAACTGGTAAAGAGGTCTTCCGGGGATACTAAAAGCAGTTTTATCTTTAGAGTTTGGGTCCAAAGGAATTTGCCAAAAGGCATCCTTTAGATCCAAACTAGAAATATAACGTGTTTGATCCAGTCTACTGAGGAGTCCTTCTATTAATGGTAGGGGATATGCGTCTTTTTTCGTTACTAGGTTGAGCCTGCGAGCATCTAGGCATAACCGTGCTTTTCCGTTTGATTTTCTTACAATTGCCATCGGTGAGCTCCATCCACTATTACTTTCTTCTATAACATTCAGTTCGAGCATCCGGTCAATTTCTTTATAAATTTCCTTTTGCACGGCCGGGGAAACAGCATAGTGCCGCTGTTTTACCGGTACCGCATCTCCAACATCAATGGTGTGACATAATAAATTAGTTCGTCCCAGACCTTGTTTTTCAAAACTGGGTAAAAGTCTTACTATTTCATCCAATCTTTCCTGTTGCGCAGCCGATAAATTCTGGTGATGATTGTCTACCTGAGTAGAAGCAGATATTTCCGATACTAAATTCGGTTGTAGATTAAAATTTTCCCAAAAGTCATAGCCAAGGTATAAACTTTGACTTAGACTCGGGACAACATAAAATCTCATATCTAAAGTTCTATTGTTATATGATACATGCGCATTCACATAACCTATTACCTGTTGCGGGGAACCACTGGCAGTACGGACTGAAGTTTTCATTGGATGAAGCAGAAGGTTATGAATTTGGATTAGGCTGAGGGCATCTTTACCCAAAGCACTAATGTTCGCGCCACTATCTAAGAGCCCTCGCATGGCTATACCATTTAATTCTATGTTGGCATAGGGTCTATTATCATTGACAACCTCCTCCAGAGTGTCAAAGACAGTTTCGGAAATATTCTTTTGAAGTTTTCGTCGATGGCGAAAATAATTGATGGAGCGTTGGTAGCGTGGTTTTTTGGAAAAAAGACTAGAGACTAAATGTGGATGAGTCATTTTTAAGTGGTCCGTGGTGGACCAGGATTGTTGTTGCTTGAATTGTTTGGTCCTATTATCGCAGGTGGTTGAATACGGAGATGACGAGATCCTGTCGCTCGCATCTCCGCAGGGAAGTTTCCCTGTGATCGATTGCAATTGTTACAATGTGGCTTAAGAACCTCTGGTGTTCCACATCCGTAGCAAAATATACCTCTACAAGGTTGATCACAGTCAAAGTATGAATGGCCCAATCTTCGACAATTCCAACAAGTATAGAGGACAGGAGGACAAATATTTTGTGGTTTTATATTGCTAGTGGTCCTCAAACGACCAAGCTGAACTGCCTCTATATGTTCTTTATTTTCAACGTTCATACCGTTATAATTAATACTCGGGATACTGTGTGGAGTGGTGATAAAGGAATTATCTACTTCATGAATGTTAAATCGCATGTTCATGGACGTTTCTGGGGTATATCCTTCCATCTTCCAAACATCTTCCGTAGCAACACACGTGCTAACTAAGTCTGCCATAGACTGAACGAACTTACCAGCCAAATGAACACGCAGTCCCGGGCGCATATTATTTCGAAGAATTTCCAGTAACTCAACATCTAACAAAGCTACTCTCAAGGGTACTGCTATTTTTATTATATCGTAATAGAAATCAAGGAAAGGCTCTTTAGGCTTTTGTTTACGGTTGTTGATCAACTGCCGTATATCTGCATCGGTGCGTCGGTCTTGGAATCGGTGTATAAAAGACCCCCTTAATTGTGACCAATTACAATTGGGATTGCAATGTATCGTTAGCCAATAATGTTGTTCAGCCGTTCCTTTTAGCAAAATACACACATCGTTCACTAGTTGTTTTAGAGACACACCATTTTTAGCTGCCAAATGCTCTACTCTAAATAAAAATGTTTCAACAGCCATTCCAGAAGATGAACCATCAAATGAAATGCCCCATCTATAAACAGGTGTACCAGTATTGTTCCAATCACTTCCACGGTTACTTGCAGGTGCAGCGAAGTTCATTCGATGAGATACCGATGGTGGAGGTACAGCTGGGTCGTAAGCTAACAGGTCATTTGCTCTTTGCAATTGTATGTTTGATAGAGGATTGTTACCAATTGCCACCGAAGCCTGAGGATTAATCTGGGCAAAACGCCGATTGACCTCGTTAATCATTTCGGAAAGTTCTCCCATATGTGTTGTTATATTAACAGCTGATAAGTCGGAACGGTTGTTTACATGTTGAGACTGATTATGCATGGTAGTTGTAGGGTTTGTATTAATGCCACCCTCAGGTGTTCTTAAATCAGTATGTGTTTGCAAATTGGGGCTACTCGAAACATGAGTAGGGGTGGACGATTGATTGTTTAAATTTTTACTGCAAGAAGGTAAGTTCTCTGCTGCGACTTCTGTTTCTTTAATGTCTTCCACCTGAATGCGGTCAATGGACTCAATTGTCCCATTTTTATCTAATTGTATTGTCCGATGTTTATCAAGGATCTCAATCAGAGCATCACACGATGACAACAACGTAAGAGCGGTCTTGGAGACACCTTTAGCCGTGCTAATCCGGTTAAGACGTCCTTGAATATGCATAAGCCGAGATTGAATTACTCTCAACTCATCAATATCAACTGAATCGGACTCTAACGCGACAATGTTATGCAACTGTTGTTGGACCTCTTTAAGTTTTGAAGAGCATAACACGATCTCCCTTTTTGGTTGCTTCAATGCGGATTTATGTGCTCTAGTTGGTGGTTCTCTAGTTTTTGCCGCTTCTTCACTTAATATTATAGGTAAACTGTCAAATTGGGCCTTTGCCGAGCCCGTTAACTCTCTTATCTGACATTCCACAAGTAACTCGTCAGGCGCTAAAGAATAATAATCCATTCTCTGTACGTCCAAAAATTTATCAACAAACCCCAAAAAAAAATAATTTAAGTATATGAAAATAAAATTAAAGTACACTTCAACTGTTCGTAGATAACGTAAGCGTATTTCACAAAAAAATTATTTTATAATAATGTAATACGGAAAATATCGTGTAGTAATCTTTAATGTTAATGAAAGAAATATTCCTAAATTGGTATATAAAAAAAAATTGGAACAAAACGTATTTTATACGAGTAAGAAAAACATATAAAATATTTGTATTCTTATCAAAGAAAAAAAAAAGAAATAAGCAAAAAAAATGTGGTCTATAAATAATATTAAAAATTAAATTTAAAAATAAAAAAAAAAAATACTCGCTAGTGTTCTGGAGTGAATTATTTTTGGCTTAACTTTACAAACTTTACTTTATTTTCTTTTATATAGTTTATACAATACAAAAGTAACTAATATTTACTAAATTGGATTTTTTTTTACAAACAATAATATTAAAATAGCACTACAACTGAAGTACTACAATTATTTGGTCTTTATTTCCTTTTCTTAAACAATCCGTGAATTGTGGGATAGCTAGAGAGGAAAGAGGAAGAGATGCAGGAATTAAATCACTATAACATATGCGGTAGGACCAATTAAAATATTCCGAACCAAGACAATTTCCAAAGAAAAGAATAGTTCTTAAGGAACAAAAAAAATTAAAACAAAATTTTGAAAACAAAACCATAAATAAGCAAATGCAATACACACCTTGAATTTTCTTGAATAGAACCTCAGAAGTATGATACTCCTAACACTGCACTCAAATCATGATTTATAATAATGAAAAACCGTGCGATCATACCTTGAGTATTAAGCAACTAAGATGAATGCTTGAAGCGTAAAAAAAAATTTTTTTGGAAACGATTACGATGCAACTGGAGTACCGCGATTAAATTCAAACGTCGGTTGACGGAAATTGTACGAACCTTGCAAACGAAATCGTTGACCAATATCAAAATTCTTAAGGAAATTCAGATATGAACAAGGAATGTCTCGTCCTTTGTGTTCTTTGATAGTAAGCAAATAATTCAACAACTACCAAGCTAGGTTTATTTGCTTTCAAAGAAAAAATTTAAACTGTCACAGACATGGGAATCAATACCAAAGTGGAACACCATGCGCAGTTAAAACTAATACGGACAAAACTTTGTTGCTCTCAAAGATCACGATTTATCGAAATCTAAAGCAAAAGATCTTATGAATTTTTATGGTTAATGATAAGAAAACGAATTGGTTAAGCCATATTAATTGGGCGCCACTGTAATGGTCCTCAATGTTATCCAGTCTTCTTAATAACAACAGAAGAGTGAATATCATTGAAGACATTATCAGAAATATTTATCCACAAACTCTATACCAGACCGCTATTGATCCCGGCTAAAGAATCAGGGTATAGGGAGGTGGGGATTACTGGAGAGTTTTGTGGACCTTGCTAAGCGGAAATAAAAATTATAGACAGCAGAGAAAGAAACAAAAAAAAAATTTGATGAAAAAAAATGTTGATGGGAAATGGTCATTGGTCCCAAGACGTTCATTGGATTGGTCACCGCACTTCAAGAATTCATACCATCATCTTCCTTCTTCCCTCCTCACCCCACAAGACAAATGAGAACTAGCCCATATTCAAGAAATATGAATTTAAAGGTCAAAAGGAATTTAAAAGAAAAACAAAAAATCGAACAAAATAAATAAGAGACCAATATACATATATATACTTCAATTTCAGTTATATTTCGATATAGTTATATATTTTTATTTGATTTAAATTTAGCATTGATACTTAAAACTACTTACCATCACCAAAGTATCTAAACATAGTAATCTTAATTAATTAGAATGTAATAGACAACACAAACACATAAATATTTTTTTCTTGTATATATTTCTATAGCGTTTAATTGTCACATTGATAGCAATTTCCACTAAAACTGTTTTGCTTTAGATTTAAAAATGTACAAAATATTCTAAAATTGAAAATTTTTTTTATATATGATTCAAGTACAAAAACTCTCTGTTAGCATCTTCCACTAATCAAACAAAAACGATCCAATATTCCCATTGGAATATCTACACCTGACGGTTTTCCTCCTATATTGACATCTTTTGCTTCGATAAAAATCAATATTTCAATATCCAATGTCCAATATCCAAAAAATTCAATATCCTATTATTTAGCTCTTTTCTACGTCACAAATGATTTAGTATGATTATTTCAATATGAGTATAATTATTTAACTGTTAACTGTTGTTAACGGTTGATGCTACCGTCATCATCCATGTGTCTATTATTTTCCCTTCCACTAATTAAACATTCTACCCGCCTTTTTATTCAATTAACCTAATCCCCAGATCGATTTAGATAAATTATTTTATTAAGAGATATTACTTTTAGACTGATTTGTTCTTCAATAAAGTTTTCTGATTAAACTGTTTCCTGTGTCCATTCAAACAAATCCAAACAAAATTCGACATAAAAAAAAAATGATATAATAAAACAGTACCTTTTATGTAGTTGAAATCATATTTTCACTATAATGGTTATTGGTTAATCAACACTAACGGAATATCGATCTTAGGATTGATATTGTTCCGATATGAATACATATTGCAAATTTTATTTTATTTTAAACGAAAATCATATTTTCACATAAACACCAATGAATCTATCACTATCTTTTAAACAGTTAATAATATTTCCCGATATAAATATTTTCAGTTTTGTAGGATTTAATTAATAGGACATCACAAACATTAAAAATATTTTTTTTTATGATTTTAAATTTATCACTATTCAAATAACATAATAATAATCTTATTCAACAAAAAGTAATTAATTAATCGCAACAAATCAAAACCAAAAATAATTTTTCCATTTTTAACTTGACCAAAGCACGGTCACTCAATCATTAATTCGACAACCAACATTTCTTTTTCCTTCTCTTTTTTTTTTTCAAAAATCAAATTATTTCAGAATTTCTTTTTTATTTGATATTAAACAGGATAATCAGAAAAAAAAATTTACAAAAAAAAAAGTTGCAATGAAGCAGGGTTTTGCAACAAGTATTTGCATGGGTGAATCACTTCAGGACTTAAGAGATGTATCACATTGGAATATACTCGTCTCTGGTAATGTTCGCATTGAAATCATAAAAAAAGAAAGTGAACATTTTCAAAATAGAGAAGGGTCGTTTGTTACTGTATCTAGACTCGGGTTAGACATAAAAGGTGATGTTCGCCATCTTTCTAAAGAATGGTTTCATAAAATGATGAATAATGGTGAAAAAATTCTACGGCCATGGATTGTTTATTCTCCTGTAAATAATAACTTGCGAACTGTATTGCTTCTGTTGTCGTGTATTTGCTGTCACCAATAATAATAATACAAAATAAACATTTACTACTGGATATCAGAAGCGGTGGAAACTAAATCCCAAAGTGGCCGAGCATGAAACTTAAAATGAACATCTGGAGAATTTTGAAAAGTGGAAAACTTTTGAAATGAGGTTAAAAATTCATAAAACGATACGAGACGCAGCCTTGCAATTAATATATAATAAAAAACAGAAGTGGAAACATCTTTTATCAAGATTATTGGATATAACTTGGTTTTTATCTAAACAAAACCCAGCATTTCATGGACATGATAAAGGACAAAGTTCTTCAAATAAAGGCAATTTCTTAGAACTAACCAAACTATTGTCAAAGTATGATGTAGTGTTAAAAGAACACATTTTGAATTTGGAGCATGGTAAATCACCAAAAGTATCATATTTGTCACCAGATATACAAAATGAGTTCATAAATGTTTTAGCGATCCACGTAAAGTTTAAGCTTGTCAACAAAATTAAATCGGTTAAATATTTTGAAATTATGTTTGATAGCACACCTGACATTTCACATATTGATCAAATGTCAGAAGTGATTCGTTATGTGAAAATTGATGGTAGTAAAGTGGAAATCAAGGAAGTATTCCTTGGATTTTTTCCTTTACGTGGAAAAAAGCCGCTGATTTAAGCGATGAAATTCTTACACTGAAAAAAAAATTGAAGTAATGATAACCTCATCTCGAAGATGGCAGTTTATTATTCATGCAAAGAAAAGATATTTACAAACAATTTCACCGTGATTGGGACAACTATTCAGTACTCAGTAACATTTTCCTGATAACAGAATGAGGTGTAATTAAAATATAAAGTGCTATCCAATATAACAGTAGTTGAATAAAGTTAATAACTATTTCCATGAAAAAATATTTCTTTGGTCTTATATCATGAATTTTTCATTTTAAAATTTAAGTATTTGAGATTAATTGAACTATATTTTATTTTCACATAAATATTTCATGTGATTGTCTCAACTGCATCGGCTTATCATTGTACGGTTGTTGAATCAATCTCGTATTTCGATTCGCCATATCTGCCCGCACGGTGAGGTTGAGACAACTGCATTTCGATTGGAAATAGGACATGTTTTTTTCAGTGCAAAATCTTGAAAATGATGGTATAGATGTTATGAATTGTCGCTCCCAAATGTTATGATAATGCAGCTGTTATGAGTAGTATACATGGAGAAGTGCAAGCTATTATTAAAGCAAAAAATAACAAAGCAATTTTTGTGGGCTGCAAAGATCATTCAATTAATTTATACGGCCAACACTCGTCAGTGGAAGTCATTTTTACATGTTTTTCTGCTTCGACTAGCCGCTGGGAAGTACTTGCTAAACACAACAAAGCAACTGTTAAAATACTCTTAACAGCGTATTGGAGTGCTCATTATGCTGCAGTAAAAGTATTGGCCGAAAACTTTGATGGGTTTGTGGCTGAAATTGAGAAGTTAAGTGATCAACAAGAAAATGTAGACACTAGAGGCGCTGCACAGAACCTTATCAATGCAGCATGTGATTTTTCGTTTCTTTGCTATCTTTTGTTTTGGAATGATATTCTAAGAGAAATAATATCTGTGCTCAGATTGGATTGCAAAGCACGGGCTTGAATATTGTTCAATTAGCTACAAAAATAGAGTCAATTCATAACGAAGTCTCATTGTAGAAGAGGCAATAGATCTTGCTGCGAAAAAACCGGAGGACTATGACATTCCAATGGAAAGCCGAATTCGTCATAAAAACGCAAAAAACGAACGGGTGGTGAGTTTGCACCTGATGTTGGACTGACACTGAGAGCTCAACTTAAAAAGGACATGTTGGAATGTCTTGACCGATTCAGTGTTGAACTCCGAACTAGACTGAATTCAGTTCAAGATTTAGCTTCATTGTTCGAGGTTGTGCAGACAAACACTTAGCTTTTGGCGAACAGTGAAAAGTTAAAATTATCGGTATCAAAATTTACTGGTTTTTATGATGCGGTATTGGCAACAGAACTCCTCATAGAGATACAAAGGGTGAGGTGGCATTTAAAAGCGGCCAATGTTACAGTTTCTAACTGGGTGTACCTAGACTTTTTGAAATTCATCGTAGAATGGGATTTTTTAGAATTTCTTCCGAATCTTACGGTCGCACTAAGTTATTTATGACTATTTGCGTATTAGTGGCTTCGTGTGAGAGGAGTTTCAGCAAATTAAAATTAGTTGAAAATTACTTGCGGGCTTATAATAATAATGCTCATTTGTATTAATTAAAAAAATTATAAATTACGTTTATTGGCTTTTTATTATTATTGACAGTTTTTATTTTTGGGGTGACACCACAATATCCGCCCCGGGTGCCACCCATGCTAGCTACGCCACTGCTGTAATTAAACAATGAGTTTACTACTAAATATAAAAATGCATTTTTTTTGGCTTGATTGCTAATCTTTTGTGTTTTTTTAAATTTTAATGGATGTATACAAATTTTAGGAAAATTTTGTCTATTCATTTTTAGGTTAAAGAAAAGGGTATTAATAAAAGCAGATAAAAAACAAATGACGGATTAACTTTTAAGTTTAAACGGTAACGGTAAAGCTTTATTCGCTGAACGAAAGAAATGCGCTTCTGAAAACACATCTTTATTCGAGGTTTCATTAAGCGAGGTTGCAGTTCGTATGGGTCTATATGGCAATTTAAGCGATTGGTGGCTATTGAAAAAAAATATTTCAAAATTCGTTTTTTGTTAAAAACTGTTTCATTAATAAAATTATATAAGTGAGCATTCGTAATTTCTAAGTTTGTGGAAGTTAAGTGAGGTTCCGTATGTAAAATGGACATTCACAGAACTGAGGATTTTAAGCGAGGCTTACCGGTTTAGAAAATTAAGCACAATCCATGTTACAAAAACAAAAATACAGTGTTGTTTCACCAAGTTTTGCTATTAAAAGCATGATAGAATTTTTCTTAAGCTTCAATTGCATGTGTAAGCCAACTTACATTTGCAGTAGAAAAACTTTTTCAGCATTTTATATTATTTTTAGTGAAGACAAAACTATGCAAACAAACAACCAACTTTTTTGCTCAACTTTAAAAACAGTAAGAGGAGCATGGATAGGTATCATTAATGGGAATCAAAAGGAGTATGGTAATAACGTTCTGTGACTCATAATTTTTAACTCACGAGACAACAAAAACGTCAATTTAAAAAAAAAACAAAATATAATAGTTAAATACTGATGATAATAAAATTAAAAATAACAACTAAATTACTTTTTAATTTTTTGTTTAAATATTTTATATATTAAATCCAATTATAGTTTTCAAAACTCAAAACTTGATCTAAAAGCATAACGTTGCAATAAAAATTATGCTGATGGCAAAATAAAGCAATTAAGGAGTGGATGCTGGATAACAAAAAATTACTCTCTATATGTTCAATTTATTTTTAATTTTTACTCGTTGTATTGGGCAAAATAAAAACTGGCATAAAATACAGAAAAATAGAAAAGAAAAGAAAGAAAATTTGTTGAATACAAAAAACAGCAACAAAACATAAAAAAACTTTTGTATTTCTGAAGTTGTATATGTATTGACTTGATCTTAATATATATATTATGCATAATTTTTCATTTTATTATTCGATTTTATATTTTTGCAATTTAGATCGGTGCTTTCAGCACTAATTAGATAACGCCATCTTGTTAGTCGATTACAAATGGCGTGGATATTTTATATAGTAGGTAAAAAATATAAATCTATTTAGAATTTTAAAATTGTGGTTGTAGTTTTTTATTTATTTTACTTTCATAATCTTTAATGTGTTTTAGTCACGCACATTAAATTTAATGATTGGATAAACAGGAATTAAAATGTTATGACTGCCTATTTAAATTATTTAAAGTAACATTGCTTTAAGTGAATAGAATAATTATGAAAATGAACAATGTGTTGTGGTTATTTATTTAACGTGAGATGAAGAGGGAGAGGAATGAATTTTTTATAAGTTATCAAATTATATGTAACATGAATATTTTGTTCAGTTACTCTTACTATTTTTTAGCATTATTTTATATCCAACTTACCTAATTTGTAATTTGTTTAGACAAATGTTTTTATTATGGTGATAAAAAGGACCATTAAACCATTATTTAATTATAGTACACAGACAAGATTATATGATAGCTAGCTTATACTATGTTTAGGGTCAACGACAGGCATACCTATCAACTAGAGGAGCAACAGAATACTTACAAAAGTTACCTTGGACTGCATTTACAGTTTTATATAAATTGCGTAAACCAGTAGAATGCTCAAGTTACTAAATTTGCACAGCACCCACTGACTCACGCAATTTCTATATAACCGTAACGGCCTTTCTTCCTCCAATTATTGATTGAGATATGGCTGTAATTGGCCCTTTCTAAATAACAAGTTAACCATCTGGTGGAATTTGAAAATGTATGTTATTAAAAAATGTGATATAAAGTGTCTGTAAAGATTATAAAATAAAACAGTATATCAATACTATTAAGGCAGTTGTATTCAATTTTGAAAATTTTCACTCAGTTGTGTATATATTGTGAAATGTTTTTCGTTCTTGCACAACTATTTGTCAGCAAAACTTTTAAATTCATGATATTTAAACTATTAGTTTATTAGACGCTGTGCAGTTCAATCAGGCTATCTAAACTTTCTTCACATTTAGGAACAAAGTAAGATCAATAGAGTTTTTCAAAAGAAATTATCTATTTTAATAAAAGCTATAGCTAATTTCATTAATATGACTCCCGGGTACAGAGAATCGATATACAATATGTAGAAAAATTTTACATTTGATTTCATATTCTCAGATTTTTTAATTTCACATGCACAAATGAAACAGACAGAACTCGTGAATTTTAGTATCTTGAACATGCATTTTTTTTAAATATTTTTCTGCGATTTTAAATTGTTTTAAACATTTTGTATTCTGAAGTATATTATCAATATAAACTACACAAACAAAATATAAATAAAATATCAAAACAAAACGAGGAGATGTCTTTATTTCGTTGAAATTTAATGCATAAGTAAGCAGAATGGCGAATTATGATTATCAAGCTTTCATTGATTCTTTTATTTTTCTCATGGTGCTCAACATTTTGTAATAAATTTAAATTTCTTATGTGTTCATTTTGTTTAACCATATTATATTCTTCGTACTTACAAAAATATTGTTTCCAAACGAATTTTTTAGTTAATACAATTAGTTTTTAAATATTCAATAAAAAATTAAGAATTTAAACAGAATATACTGACCAATAATTACGGTACAACAGAAAAAGAACAATGGAAGAATAATGGTGCCAGAATACTGGCAAATTATAAAAATCTGAATAAGCAAAAAAAAAAAAATGCGTAAGTCATTTGGTAATGACGAATTATAAATGTTGAAAGCAGGCTAGAAAGGAATCGTTTTTATTTTACAATCATTTACATGAAATCGGGTGAAGAATATAATCTATATGTGAGATCTAATCTTTGAAGAAGAAATCAATTTTAAGTTCCATTTCGAAAATATTCAAAAAAGTGGCATTTGATCGCTTGAATCATTTTCTTCAAAAAAATAATATTTTTTCTAACTGCAGTTCGAATTTTCTAATGATGCCAATACCATTGCAGCTTGTGTCGAACTCACCAACTATATGTATCAAGCCAACTTGATAAAAAACTAATAGTTGTAACTTTTTTTCTTGATTTTCGTAAAGCATTTTATACTGTTGATTATATAACATTTTATTGGGTAAGTTGTCTTTGTTTCCGTCTTAAATATGAGCAAATTCTTCTTTTCAGAAATTGTTTAACCTAATAGGCTTCAGTCGGTGCAGCGGGGTGTTTCACAATATTCTTGGACCAATCCTATTTTATTTTTTATCAATGACGTTTGTAAATTTGATACAAAAGGAATACTTCAATTTTATGCGAATGATGCTGTATTAAAGTACTCTGCCAACACCATCGATGAAATGAAATCCCCTTTGCCAACTATAATCAAATTTAAATTAATTGTACTAATATACAAACTAATAAACAATAAACTGAATAACTCATTTGTGTTAAAGCGTGCAGTGGATAGGCATGAACTTGCAAGGGCGGAAGCGTGCATTACATTTTCAGACAAAGAAACAAGCCTTAGGGTTATCCAAACCGTTTGCTTTGTCACTATTATAAAAGCCAATGTCGATCTCAAGGTAAAGGCCTTGTGAAATGCATCATCAACAGGCAGGCAAAGTAAGATGTTTGTCAGCATTTCCGAAAAAAATGTTAATTTTTAAATCTAACGAAGAAAACTCTCAGCATTGTGGTCGGTGTCCTTACAGGACATGGACATCTAAATAAACACCTATTTATCATGGGATTTAGTAAAAGTCCTGTGTTTGGGTGTTGTCTTGAAGAGGAGGAGTACTCTGAGCTTTTTTTGTGTGTATGTCCAGCCTTTTCTAATGTCAGAGCTATGATTTTTGGCTCTGCTACCGTAGAGGCTGGCAGAATCAAAATGTTGTCAATACAGTTGGTTTTGAAGTTCATTAAACTTACCGAAAGGTAAATGAAATAGTTGTTATGCTTTATGAAATAGTTGTTATGCGAGCAAACTCGGACACGGTGCTATAGACTGTAGAGTTTGCTTGCCAGGACAAATTCTGAATAGTGCAACCTGTCCAACCCTTTCTACTGTAATCTAAATCTTATAGGCATGATCATGAAACACGTCGAAGATCACATTTTATAATTAGCAATTTCACAACTATAACATGAACTTTCCTAATGAAGGGACTAAAAGGGACTTAACAAACAATGAATTTAACAAACTGCCAAATCAGACTGCACTACCTGTGCCTGATCCGGACTAGGACAAACCTAATCAGGACCTTATTTGAGCCCTGACAAATTTCTGCTCAGCCTGTTGTAGTAATTGTTCACTGATTTAATGAAATGAATTAATATCCTTGTGATAAATTAATTATACAGTTTATATTTTAATTTTTTTCTCTAACAGTATTGATATTTGTTTGATAAGCACATATGTGTGTATGTATAATGATAATTATTTGTTACTAATTATAATTTTTGCGTTTCTTTTGTCCTTAATATTTATAAAATTTAAATTGTAAATTCTAGTTCGCCGAGGGTTCCGTGAATAAAACAGAACAAAATATAATAAATAATTGACATAAACTTGTGTTGTAAAGTCTTTATATTGCCAGTCCATGGGCACATAAGAAATTAATTTTTTCATGTAAATATGTGGTTGCCACCTCTTTAGACTGATGTGTGATGAACTTCTTCTCGTTTAAGATAAAAAACTTGTTACTTCCATTTAATTTTTACTTCACAACAATTTTAAATTGTGGTGAAGTAATGCAATCTATCGAAAAAAAATAATCTTACATACCCCAAAATATGTTTTTCTTTTGTTTTGGACCATTCTCTATCTAAATAGCAAATAAAAATTTTGTCTGTCGGTGGGTGGTTGGGTTTGTGACATTTCAGCATAAGATCTCGATGAAAATTTGGCAAATGATCCAGGTTCACTTGAAAATGGGAAATCTGGATTCATTTCAAAATTTGACAAATTGGAGGGCGTCTCCCGAACACCTCTTAGTTTAAATCTTCAATAACCTGTTTTTTATAAAGCTCATTAACCTCTGTACCTGATAATTGAATGGGATGAAGCTTGGTTCATAAGCATTTAGTACGGTTCACAAATCACAACAGTTCTGCATCCCGATTTCTGGTTTTTCACTTCCCAATAAAACATTTTTTTTGCAATTTTTTGAAGTGTTTATCCCTACTGTATAGTCTACAAATACAAATCGATTCTCATGAAAAGTTGGCTTTTTAAGTTTGTTGGGAGTAAGTTTTTTAAGTTTGTTGGGAGCATACAACATTCGTTGGTGAAAGAATTAAAAATATGACAAGGAGCTGATAAGTTTTTGAGCGATATTAAATAAAGTGGTGGGAGGTCCCTTGATCATCCGTTTTTTTTAAAGTTTAATAACATCTCCACCTGATAATCGAATTGGATGAAACTTGGTACATAAGCATTTAGTACGGTTTATAACAGTTCTGCAGCTCTGCCCTAACTTTTGATTTTTCACTTCCTGTAAAAAATTTTTCCTTTTTCTCGTACAACAGAATTTATATTTTTTGGGATACTACAGCTTTATTTAATGTTTATATAATTAGATCTACGCGAAATCTATAACATTAGGTAGCCATTAGTTGAAGTATTTTATGCATATTTGCTCACTACATATCCAGAACATTTTGTTTCCAGAGCTGAAGTTAGCCATCATACATCAGCATCACAACATTTATTTTAGATCGACATTTTTTAGTTTTTAAGCTATTTATTATTTAGTTGAAGTTTAAGTAGTTTAAGTAGTTTTTAAACTAATTTAATATTAATTATGCTATAACTCTATCACTAAATTTCAGACCATTTATCTTTAACCTTTGTATCAGTAGTATTTTATTATAATGTTAGTTTTCGTTTATTTAATTCAACAACAAATATGAACAAACAGCTTGTTAGCATTGTAAAACTATTTAACAAACATGTACATATGTTGAAAATGAGTAATTAAGAGACATTTTAATACAATCAAATTCAAACAACTTATCCATTGAGTAAATTCAACAGACAACTGTTTGTCGAATGTTGCATACAGTTTTTATCAGTTTATAAAATCAGATAACAGATCAATCATCATCATCAACAGATTGATCATCATTCAAAAACATGTGCAGTCAATTATACACAATTATATTAAAGCTTCCAATGCTTCTTAAATTAGCTGATCTTGCAAATCAGAGTGTGATGTTACAGATTTGTTGTTGTTTATGTCCTTACCTCAACCTATAAAATGGGTTCGCCCGAAGTCGAGATCATCTGATTAGCCATAATTAATTTAAGACTATTTCACAAACTTAAAACCATAAAATTTAATACGAAATAATCTTTAATTAAATGATTAAGTTTCATGTGTTTTTGTTTCAGTCAAAATATGAAGTCAGATAGAGACTAGAAAAAATTGACTCGTCAAGGTAAAAAATCTTTCTACTACTCAACTTAAAAAATCTACTTTCGATGTTAGTTCATTGCATCGAAAATTTCTTTTTCGTCACCAGTGATAAAAAAACCTATACAAATTACTTTCGTACCTAGTGACGAAATTAATTTTTTAAAAGCCATCTATTTTCTAATTTCTTAACTAGAATAATTCATCCTAAAACACCCGTTAAGAGAATCAATTGATTGAATAAAATAATTTTGTTACTGTTAATTTGTCTCTCTTGGGAAGATGACGTTAATTAATTTTAGAATTATTTACGGACCGTTTACATTAAAAATGTAAAAATAATAATAGTTAACTATATTGTTTTAAAATAGTTTGGTAACAAACAGTTGGTGTTAAGATATTTAAAAAAAATTATTTCACCTATTTATTTAAGAAAAACGAAAAAAAATATTTATTTACATAAAATATTTTACGTTCTTTTAAAATATATCAGGAATTTACGTAACGTCATCCCCATACAAAAACTAAATCAAAACTGTTGTTTTTATTTTAGAAATCATAATAACATTTTAAACTTGATTTTGTTTATTATAAAACCGTTTTTAGTTATAAGCCTACTAGACGCGAAATGCAAAAAAGAATAAACCTTTAAAGATGTATTATTTAATAATTTTAGGGACTTTATAGACCAAATAGAATAAAAATATAGAATTTTGTAGTGAAAATAGAATGAAAATATGTATATGTATAAAGTTAACGACTTTTTTGTATAAAACGACAATCAGGCTTGTAACTAAAGACGGTTTTTTATGACATAGAAATCGGATAATTTATTCATATTGAGTCATCTATATTTTAATAGCAGAAATATAAATTTAAAGCTTTTGTTTGGATGTTTTGATGTTTTAAAATTTGAATTGTATTTAATCATAAATGAAAATGCTTAATAATTAACAATAATTACTAAAAAAGTAGTAGAAAAAGTACAATTTTCTACTCGCCGAAAATCATATTTTGAATCTCGCGACCATTACCAACCTCGGCTAACGCCTCGGCTGATAAACTGTCCTGTCGCTTCAAAATATGTTGTTTTCGGCATCTTTGAAAAATATACTATTTTTTCAGAAATTTCTACTCTGAAGGCTAAAGAACATGTGAAATGATGAGCCGACCGCTATCATTGAATTTTTAAAACATTTCCGATACAACAGGATTTTCTCAAATTTTTGCTTCTGTAATGTTGAGATAAGGGAAAAGAACATACAAATTTTCACATTTTTGAGAATAAGTCAAAACTGTGCTTGGTAGAATTATAAAAAAAATGTTTTAGATTAGAAGTCGTTCACGTATTACATAAGTAGACTTGGCGTGGGTTTTCTTATTTTTGCTGAATATCAAATATATCTAAATCTTTATGAGTGAAGAAAAAATATATAACTTTCTGTTTTTACATTAAGGGCCGATTGCATGAAAAAAGATTAATAGAAAAAAGTCCGAGCGGCAAGATGTCCGCTAGAAATAGGTAGATTTCGAGATCAGACAGTTTTGTGTACATAGTAGAATCTGATGTATCAGATTAGTTTAAACAAAACAAACTAATTACAAACAGATATCGAACAAATTTTAAAAAGAAACTTAGCTATGTTGTAAACCTTTTAAAACTAATCTAAATTTATTGAACTTATTAGTATAACTTAGTGATATTTCAAAATTTAATTTGGTTTAAAAATTGTGATTTCACAATGTAAAAATTTAATACAAGTCAAAATTGCATAGTTTCAGTTTTTATTATATTTAAAAAATAAATATAATAAAAAGTGTGAACAAACTTAGTTTCTTGACTTGTGAATTTTTATATTGGGAAATCCTCTAAATTAGGTCAAATTATGTTTAATTGTTTTTATTAATTTTTAATTGGTTGTTTTTCTTTTGATAACGGAAAATAACGGTTTACAACATTTCCCCTACAATTAGTAATTATTGAAGAAATTTAAAAGTTAAAAGAGTAGTAAATTGGCAGTGAACGGCAGAAGTTATTTAATATTTATGCTTTTTGAGTTATAGTTTGAGAAACATACGGTAAAGTTTAGTCAAAGTAATTAAAGAGTGAAATCAATGTTGTAGTTAAGATTGAAGATAAAGTAGAAATAGAAAAGAATTGTAAGAAAAGTTTTCAATAAAACATAAGTGTTTGAATAAAAAGTTCAATACTACTAATTAAAAATAAAAATTAAATGCAGAATTAAAAGGAGACTGTTTATTTATAAAAAGTGTTTTTATAGTCAAAGTAACTGACCCTAGAAAAAAGGGTATAACTTTTGGTATAACGTTGGTGTGTAAAGCAGATATCCCTATATAAAAAGATATAACATTTGGCGCAGCCGGTAATCCGTCCCTTGTAGTTTCAAATAGTCAAAATAAATTTTGGAATACAAGGAAAATTTAATCAAGCCTTAAGATTAAATTTGGCGATTGCATTACACAAAAAATAGCAAGCTGTTCGTGATAGAAATACGGAGGAGACGGTGCCGTATTTCTGCAGAAAATATAGTACACCTACTCGGACAGAGTAAGGGCAGTGGCCGCTTTAGCGGATAAAGACCAATTCAAGAACAAAGTGGTCCAACAGAACAATAGAAGTCAGCACATCAGTACAACCAATTTCAGCAGATAAACAAAAATAAATCTGGAATTTCAGCGAGAATTGCAAGAACAATACCAGTATAAGAAAGGAAGCAGCAAGAAACAATCCGTCAAGCAGTTATTATAAGGATCAGGGTGAGTCAGGTTTATTAATTTTAAAGTGTTAGACTAAGTTACAAAGTGAGTTTTGTAATAAATTTTAAATAACGGGTAAAGTAAAATTTTTTGGTACAATGGATAAAATAGAATTACTCAAAAAAGTGCATACAATTCCAATGTTTTCGGGAAATGAAACTTCTGATGTAAAAACCAATCTATATAATTTTTTAAATGAAAGTTTCACTCTGTATGAAAGTATTAGCGAAGTACTGAAACCATCTTTTATGAGGTTTATTGTTAACCGATTTCGCGGTGATGTTTTTCTAATATTAAATGACATGCAAACTTTTGAAACATTTACAGAACTTTCCGAATCTCTGTGTAATCGGTATAAATGTCCTCAATTCATTCCAATTCAGATAACAGAAACGCAAAATCAAGTAATTGAAAGATTAGTTAATCAAACACTACCAGTTTCGGACGATATAAAAAATGACCAATCAATTCAACAAGAAAATATTAGACTTTGTAGAGAAATCAGTCAGGATAAATTAGAAATAGAAAAACTAACTCAAGAAAATTGTCAATTTAGATGTGAAATTGAAAATTTTGAAACTGCACAAACAACCAGAAATAGTGAAATAGAACAACTACGGCAAATAAACACGGACTTGACAAACGATTTAAATGTAGCAACAACCGATCGAGTTAATCAAGATGTTGTTTTTAATCAGTTAAAAATCGAGTTTATAAATAGACAGGAGAAAGTTAATGAATTAAATATAAATCTTAACAGATCAAACTTAACAGTGATTGAGAAGTTTAGAGAAAACGAAAGTTTAGCCTTAGAAAATTTTAGTTTACAACAGAAAATCGAGTGGTTGAATAAAGAATTACTTAGGAGAGACGAAACAATCAGACAAATTCGAGCTACAGCACATGAAAAAGACGATATTAAACTTAGATTAAAAGTTTTAGAAAAAGATTTAGAAAATAAAAAGGACGATGTTAAGAGGTTAACCACAGTTATTGACAAACTAAAAAACCAGTTGGCGAGAAAACACAAGATAAAGACATTAAAAATTTTATCTGTTTGTAGAACTAAATTTGAGAATATTGAATGCACCGAAAATAGTGAGTTTAAATTTAAAGACCAAGATTATATTAAAAATGCCCAGCCGAAATACAATTCCAATGTTTTAGATCAGGGTGTTACATTTTCTTTATATGAAGATGATACTGTAATTGGTGAAACAAATAGGGAATGTAATGCTACCAAAAAGTTACAGATTAATTGTAAAACAGATCAAAATATCGGTTTTGATCAAAATTTTGTAAAACTGGCTATACGAGTTGGTAAAACTGTTGTACCATACACTAGTCATGTAATTAAAAAACAAGCTAACAAAATGAATAATTCAAACACGATAAATAAAAACTCCAATAGTAAAGTAAAGACAAATTTGATAAACGATGCGATTTTCTTAAGGAGAAGCAAGGAAAAACTAGTCTTATTCAAACAAACAAGTTTTGTTGGCAGAGCTAAATCGAAACAAAATCGTAATCGAAAAATGCATCGGAACCTCAACTACGCGATTACAGCGTATTTTCTTAAAAAACGGATACGAGATTTTCTAAACATATTAACATGGCTTTTGACTTTATTGTGTTATGTTTTTAAATCGGAATTTAACGCGTTATGCAATCGCAAGAATCACATAAGTCATAGTGTTCACCAATCACCTATCTTATTTAATAAATTTTTTAATAGTAATGAAGCTGTTGGCTATATAAAGTGGAGTAGCAGAATTTGTAACATTGTTGTTATTAAATACGTGCAATTATGGTTAGGTTGGCGAAATATTTGTTTGAACGTAAAATTTTTAAATCCAACTTTAGGTATTTATTTTAATGTAAAAGTTTTAGAAAATGTTGACAGAGGGTTGCATTCACTAATAGATTTCATAAGAAAAGATTTTGGTATTTTTGGAACAGAGTCGGTCCGTATTAAAAATAAAACTTGTATTAGCCACTTAGGATTTTTTCATTTTGTTCATGAAATCGTGTTATATTTAGTTTATTAATGTTTAAAGAAAGAGTATTTTGTTTATTTTTAAGACAATCTAACCGCAGTTAAAATTTAGGAAGCAAGTTTAGAGAATAAAATTTAAGTAGTTCAATGAATATAATTATAAATTTCTAATTATAATGAAGATTAAATTGGGTATTAATTTAAGATTCAATAGGATTAAGGTTTGAAATGTAAAAAAAAAATGTTTAAAATGTAAAAATGTAATAGAGAGAGAGAAATTACGTACAATAGAGGAAAATGAAATGAATTTTGTCTATCAGAAAACAGAGAAAAAGAAAATTTAAAAGATTGTAACTAGTCAGGCAAGATTAAAAGAGTCAGGTAATAGATAGAAACAAGCCAGTTCACGGGAAAAATATACAAAAGATAAAAAAAAAAAATAATAAATCATTACAGGCGAAAATAAAATGCACAGAGCTGGTTTCAATTTTATAAAATATTTAATATTCGAAATTAGTTAAGTTCACTGGTCTTCTAGTTAATAATATTGTATAGTAATACCAAGTAAGTAAGCTTTTATAGATAACGCATAGAGATACTAAGTAAATAGAACAGTAAACCATAAATTTTGGGATTAAATTAAATAAAATAGTGATTTATAGGTAATAGAATTGAAATTCTGTAATGAATTGTTAGATTAAAATACAATACGTTTGCTATCAAGAAAAAATTACAGAGGTATATAAGTTGTGGCCAAGAGCCAGGTTATAAGAAAAAACCAGACGAAGCTAGATTCTCAGTTTCCCAACGAATTTACTGTAAAATTTTCATATAGAACTAAGCAAACAGAAGACTCCTTAGACAACTTAATTATTTGGAGCAGAATTTTCCTTTTAATTTTAAACCCTCGCAAGGTCAAAATATCTAGAATAAAATTCTATAAGATATGATTCATTAAATTTTAATTAGATCAAACATATTTTACGATAAAAACCATAACAAGGTCAATGTTAATATTTTTTTTTTATTGTCTTACTAAACCATTTATTAGCGAAAGTGAAAATGATTCTATAAAAACAAATAATGTTAATAAAAGAAATAATAAAAAAAAAATAGAAGTTTCCAATATCAGTTTATTTGAAGTAAATTATGTTTATAAAAATTAATATGTGAAAAAAAAAGAGTAAACATAATTTTATTATTATATAATTCTAAAGTCATTGCCTTATATAAAAAAAACAGAAATAAAAAGAAAAGATAATTTATGAATGAACGGGTTTAGATTAGGAAAAATTTTAAAAGTTTTGAAACAATTTTAGAATAATTTAAGAGAACGTTATAATTTGTAAAACAGATGAAAATTTTTTTTAAGGTAACAATTGTTCTATCCTTTGATCATTTAGATCTAGGATACAAACAATTGTTTTTGAAAAAGCGTAGGATATGTTGTAAACCTTTTAAAACTAATCTAAATTTATTGAACTTATTAGTATAACTTAGTGATATTTCAAAATTTAATTTGGTTTAAAAATTGTGATTTCACAATGTAAAAATTTAATACAAGTCAAAATTGCATAGTTTCAATTTTTATTATATTTAAAAAATAAATACAACCGACCACCATAACTAATATTAATGGTGACTGATCTTCTGTCAAATCGTTTTTTTGTTTGTTTGTTTTCCTTTATTTCTCTGAGAGAGAAACCGGTTTGTCTTCCCAAAGACGTGCGAAAATTTTTCATTTGATTCAAAATTGTACAATTATTGCAAATTTCTTTTAAATCTATAAGAAAAAAACCTACCACAAAAAAATAATAGTTTCTCCCTCACTGCTACTATATAAAAAGAAATAAGAAAAATGACAGATTAGGATTTGATTCTAACCAAACATATAAATTTTAATCTTTTATCTATTAAAAATAAACTACACAATAATGAAAAGTTGGTCGCCAGCTAGTTTTCATAATATACTTTCAGGATGTATACATAACTTAAATATTTGAACATTGGCATTATAAAACAATAAAATATTCACTATTATAAAATCACTGGAAATAACACAATAAATGTAAAATACTCTCGTAATTATTTTCATTCATTTTATAAAAATTAGCACAACTAAAAATAATAGATTGTACTTTTTGTTTCGTTTTAAATTATTTAATTGTTTTTAATTTATAATTTAATACAATAGTTGGTTGTTGTAAATAAACAGAAATGCAAATGGCGAAATGAGAAATTGAATATGACATTTTTGTGAACACGATTTCTTATGTCTCTCTTCATACAATTTTAAAGTTATGTTCTCTCTATATTTATATATACTCTAAGAATAAATATAATAAAAAGTGTGAACAAACTTAGTTTCTTGACTTGTGAATTTTTATATTGGGAAATCCTCTAAATTAGGTCAAATTATGTTTAATTGTTTTTATTAACTTTTAATTGGTTGTTTTTCTTTTGATAACGGAAAATAACGGTTTACAACATTTCCCCTATACAATTAGTAATTATTGAAGAAATTTAAAAGTTAAAAGAGTAGTAAATTGGCAGTGAACGGCAGAAGTTATTTAATATTTATGCTTTTTGAGTTATAGTTTGAGAAACATACGGTAAAGTTTAGTCAAAGTAATTAAAGAGTGAAATCAATGTTGTAGTTAAGATTGAAGATAAAGTAGAAATAGAAAAAAATTGTAAGAAAAGTTTTCAATAAAACAAAAGTGTTTAATTAAAAAGTTCAAAACTACTAATTAAAAATAAAAATTAAATGCAGAATTAAAAGGAGACTGTTTATTTATAAAAAGTGTTTTTATAGTCAAAGTAACTGACCCTAGAAAAAAGGGTATAACTTTTGGTATAACGTTGGTGTGTAAAGCAGATATCCCTAAAAAAAAGGATAAAACAGCTACATATAAGCAAAACTACATCTATCCAATTTTACAACAAACAAATATCAAATCTACCACAGAACATATGTGGACAATGTATGACACTATATGAAAAATACACGACAAACCTACTCTATATCATATGTCGTGCAATTACTGCAAAATATCAAAATAGTTTATTTCTAAGAAAAAAAATTAATTTATTCTGTTCAAATCTTTTTATTTTTTTTTTCATTGGCTGTTATAAGGTTTTTGCAAACTATTGTTGTTGAGGAATGATGCAAACTTTTTTGTTGAAGCCGACAAGTCAAAAACTTCTAACGGCAGAGGTTTATATTTATAAGAAACGGATTAAAATATTTCCACAGATTCTACATTTATGAAAATTTTAAAAGTATAGTTATCCAAACGGCCGTTATAACGGATTTAAAAAAACAATTTGTTTTCTAGTATAAAGCCTCTAGTTTCTTAACCATGTGTTGGATTTTGCTGATTTACGAGCTTGTCCAAAGTATTCATAAAACACACATTTCTACAAAAAGTTTTTTGATCTGGCTCCATAAATGCGACCGTTAGAGTGCCGGTTGATTCGAACGCATTTTGTGTTTTAAGAGCTTTTTTGTTGCGGCCGCTCACTCAGAAAACCCCAACTGCAGAAGTTTAGTTTTTGGAAGAAGTTGATGAAAATGGTTTAGATTCTAAATTTATGAAGTTTTTAAAAATATTAAAACGGCCATTATAACGTATCAAAAAACAAACTTTTTTTCTAATATAAAGCCCCTAGTTTCTTAACCATGTATCGGATTTGGCTGATTTACGAACTCGTCCAAGATATTAATAAAATACAAATTTTTAGAATAAGTTTTTTGATCTGTGAGGGTGCCAGTTGCTTAAAAAAAATTTTGTTTTGCAAACTTTCTTGTTGGAGCCGCTCACTCAAAAACCTCTAACTGCAGAATTCTATTTTTAGGATAAATTGATAAAAAAGATTCGAAAGATTCTAAACTTGCTAAATTTTTTAAAATATTAGTTTAATAGCAACCATATATATTATTAGAAGACCGGATACGTTTTATATTAAAACTTTTAAAAATAATTTTAGAATGCATTCTCCATTGATTAGGATTCAATTGTCACACAATGCTTTGTTTAATGGCGTGGATCTGTCCTTGTTCCGACTATCCATATTCAAAAAAAAGATTCTGGAAATTACACTGTAATTAATAAAATACCTTTTTATTTTTTGAATAGATTTTTGCTTTTTTTCTCCTATTCGGATCAAAAAGAAATTGTTCATTGTTTAATTATTGTTAACATTTAATTATTTAATATATTAGGTTAGGTCTTCCTAACTAACTGCCATTTAATTTTTATATTTAATGATTTATTTACAAAGTATATTGTTTTTATAGTTTTAATATGATTGTAATGTAATTATACTAACCTGTAATTTCATATTTGTCTGTAGGTTAGTCAATTGTGATTGAAATAAAATAAATAAAAAAATTAGTATCCAAACGGCCGTTATAACGGTTTTAAAAAATCAATTTCTTTTAGAAAAAAGCCTCTAGTTTCTTGACCACGAGCCGGATGTTGCTGATTCACAAACTTGTGCAAGATATTAATAGAACACACATGTACAGAAAATTTTTTTGATCTACCTCAACAAATGCGACCGTGAGAGTGCCGGTCGTTTTCCTTATATCTCTTATCGTTTATATATATATATATATATATATATATATATATATATATATATATATATATATATATATATATATATATATATATATATATATATATATATATATATATATAAATATATATATATATATATATATTTATATATATATATATATATATATATATATATATATATATATATATATATATATATATATATATATATATATATATATATATATATATATATATATATATATATATATATATATATATATATATATATATTTTTTGCTACGCCTGTAAATAAAGTTTGTGTGTATACATTTTGTTGACGTAGTAGCAATAATTTGAAAGAGTCGTAATGAGAAATGATCTATTTTTATTTTAAATATGAATGTAAAAGGATCAGCACTCTAGTTGATCAGTAAAATATAAAAAAATAGTATTATATATAACAAAAGATATATAAAAAAAAAACGCGATCAAATAAGTTTTCAGGTGTGTCTCTATATAGAACATTAGAACATAAGGAATAAAAATGGATTCACAAATTTTCACAGTGATCATGCGGTTTAATATACGCTTTCTTTACCTGTGGTAGGTTACTAAAAACGTTGCCAAAATTTTTGATCGTTATGTCATTTTATGGTCAGCAAGGGCAGTAAGAATAGCGACAATATATTCGATGAAGGTATAAAAGAAGTGATGCAAAAAAAGGAATAGAAGAAGTGATGCCAAAAAAATTAAAATTATTTGGATGCTTTTGTATTAGAATTCAAAGGATGAGAAATATTTCAATTTAGTCAACATCCTAAGTCATTTTAAAGTCATTATTGATTATTGCAAATCAAGGCGAAACTAATATCTTACACACGGTCAATATATTGGCATATATGTTCCATATATAGACAACATTAATGGAATATTTATTTTCGGGCGATTTTGTGAGTAATTATTGTTCAAAGTAATAATTGAAAGTATTATTCCCGATAATAAGTAATTATTGTCGGGATTGAACTCACACTCATCAGAGACATCATAGTTCAAAGCCATCTTTCAGACTCAGCCACAGTGGATGAAACAACAATGAAACATATTTTAATTTTCATGTTCAGATAATTTCTAAATTGAATCTTCATTATCTCATATTTATTTAAATTGAATTCTTCATCTGTGATTATCCTTATACAATTGTAAATTGTATTTGTTCCCGGCACGAAACAAACAAAAACTGTTTTAAAGAAGTTTTTCTGAGCGAAAATAAAAAATGCTTTAAAATTGCAAAATTCATGCGAACTACAATAATTACTTTAAGCTTAAACTCTCTAAAAATCTATCAAAACTTTATTTATTTTACACCAAATAGTGTAAAACTTTTGTTTATTTAACATTATACCTGTCGCATATTGTCGGTATCTCATAAGAAAGGAAAATCAAGAAAATTCGTTCTGATAACAGCCGTGTTCGATTTGACTGAAGCATTTGAAACAACGAAAAATTTAATACAATTGTTGTTGTTTTTTCAGTTGTTTCAGTCAAACTAAACGTACCTAACATGCAACTTACATTGTATCATTTTTATTGCAACAATTATTTATTTTAATAAGGAAAAAATTTCAAAATGTCGTTTTAATTCTATTTATTTGTTCGTGTGCTTGTGGGCACACATTATATTTTGTGTTTTTCCGTCTAGATGCGTACACGAATAAATCAGAAGGTATTCCCACGTTAGCTGGCTACATACAGTTGTCCAGATGTGAGAAGTACGGATTCTCCAAATCTACCTGGTCCACATCCTTGCAGCAATTTTCCTTGTGCTTTGTTGATGGTCATTGCAAAAGCCAGTCGCACTGGAAAATAAACGTTTGAATTCAAATGCCATATCTGTTGGGATCATTGAAATATGCAGCAACTGTACCTATTCCTCTTTGAATTTTCCATTCAAAATTGTAGCTTCAATGACATTGTTCATCATCTTTTTCACCAAAAAATTTCAAAAAGATTTGTGCTATTTCAAAATATTTGAAATATTTTTTTAATAAAATGTGTTGTGTAGTTGGAATTACAATATCACTCACAACAACACATAAAACCCTTTAAGACCTAGGTTCCATACCATCATGTTTTTTAAGATGATGGACGCAAATTTCTTAATTTTTGGTTTTTATATTCATTTTAGAGAATGGAAAACTAAATAATAAATCCTTTCACATAATAATAAACGACACAGGGCAATAATTCATGATAAAATGGAGGAACTAAAAATAAAATACTTTTTTTTCAAATTTGTAGGAACAAAGCTAAATTGGGTTACCAATTATCCCTATAGTGCTAGAAGCATATACCAAGATCATGTAAACATGGTTTTGCTGAAGGATTAAACCCGGCATATTTAATAGTTATATGAAAGCTCATTTCTTCAAGCAAACGAAAAAGTTCATTTTTTAAAAAAATATAAAAAAATAACAAATTTGCGTCCATCAACACCTTAGAAAGCACGTTGTTGTGGACCTTATTCTTCAAAGGTTGTCATGAGTTGTTGTTGCTCACATTGTAATTCGTACTATACCCAACACATTTTATTTTAAAAGAAATAGCGTGTCATCCTCAAAGAATATTCTATAACTAAAACACTAAGGGTGCTATCGTTGATTGAAAAAAGTTCATCCGCCAACATCTCTAAGATATCACTTTAGCTAGTGATATCTCACTGCCATTGCCAGTGGCTTACGATAACTCAAGCTAACTCATATGCAAATAGCAGGAATCTAAGTACGCGGGGTTGTCACACCCATAGATCAAAAATTTAAAATTTTAAAAATCTTCATTCATTTAATTCGTTATTGAATTCTTTAATTATTACTATAAAAACATTGATCAAAGCAAACTACGCGCATAAACCGATATTTTAATAAACCAATCACCAATGAAAAAATAATACACGTCAATTTGAAAAAGCAAATCGTAGTGTATTTGCACAAACTTCAACGTTAAAAACAACGTTTTAAATACAAATACGGCACCATCTATTGGCTAACCCAAATTTATGAGGCATATATCTCACTATCAAATATATTGGTCAATAAAAAAAATATGACATGAAATTGGAGAGTGCAAACGTTGTAAAATAAACTTCGCTACCTAGTTTTTCATCCAGTTTTGATGACAATTTTTTTTACCTCTAATCGTTATATTTTAATGAGCAATACAAATAGGAGTATTTTTCAATTTGATATTGATTTTTAAAAATTAACATTGAAGATCAATGAAAAATTTAAAATAATAAATAAATAAATTTAAATTATTGTTTTCTTTAATTTTTACTCTTATTTTTATTCAAACTTCATAAAAACCAATACAATAAATTTTTTACAGGTTTCGATACTTTTTAACACTTCTATAATTAATATATAACCTCCACAATAGTTATTTAAGTATTAAGGGCAGTAAGAGTGTTTTGCCAATTGAGGATATATGTTTTGAGATCGAGACGAAGTCGAGATCTCTAATATATCCGAAATCGGTAATACTCTTAATGCCCAAAATGCTTATTACATTTTTTGCACGATTAATAAAAATCCAGTTAAAATTATTTAAATAATAAAATTCATTCACAAAATTCAAGTTTGAATGTTTTAAAGAAAATTTCTTAAAATGTCATTTCAAAATAGTAAGCTTTGCGTTTCATCATATTTCTATAGGTTTTTATGTTGCAAAACTTAATTCCATCGAATATATTTTCAAGATTAATTGCTTTTAAATCTTTTAATTGCAATATTTTTAATGAATGTTATTTAAATTTGAAGCTAGTGAATAGACGTACACAATTATTTAACTAATAATCGTTTTTATTCACACCTGAGGTCTCCCTTACTGGTAAGTAATTACTTATCGGCTACTATCAATTGAATAAATTGATTTACGCTGCCATCTGAAAGTTGGCATACAAACCATTCATATTTAACATTTAATTTGCAATTAAAAAATATCTAGGCATTTAATCAAGATAATAACTATCCTATCTCTCAAGCTGGACCATCATACCCACATTGTACAAAATTTCATTAAGATTGGTTACGTTGTTGCGAAGTTCATCGCGGACAAACATCGTGACACGTGATTTTTATATATATAAGATAAGATATATATATATATATATATATATATATATATATATATATATATATATAATATATATA